>MU158806.1:324626-357042 GCA_015888305.1 Antheraea pernyi | reverse complement strand
ACACGTCTCACGCGGTGTATCATATTTTTGACCAATTTCACACGGACGAATGCACAGGTAGCAGTTAATCATTACATAGTGTACCAATTCAAATAAAAAAAGAACCATTAAAATCGGTTCACAATTGACGAAAATATCGGTTAACATACATAAATCAAAAATTGAGAACAATTTTTAGCACTAGATTTTTACTAAATTTTTTATAAATTTTCTTTATCAGTAAGAAAATTGTGAAAATGTCTATTACTCAAATAAGCTATGGAAAAAATTAACGCAAACTAATCTTCAGCTTTATATATTAGTATAGATTGTCAGAATTTAGCATCAAAATACTTATAATTATATCATACTAGCAGTTACCCACGGCTCCGCACGCGCTTTTTAAAAATGTAATATAGAAATGTAAAATTGTGAATGGGTGAGTACATTACAGAAACGCTTTTTCAAAAACATTTGTAACTTCGACACGAACGCCATCTACTGTAACATGTAACGTGTACTATAAATATATGAATACTAATAATATATCGAATGGGATGGGATTTATCATCAGCAACATACCTGGAACTTCAACCTACTATATAACAAAATAAACTTTGAAAATGTTAGCGTTGATACTTACCACATAACTTCAGAATTGGCAGTATGGATTAATTCCTTCGCCTATGAACTATTTGAATAGGAAAACAAAATAAACTTTGAAAATGTTAGCGTTGATACTTACCACATAACTTCAGAATTGGCAGTATGGATTAATTCCTTCGCCTATGAACTATTTGAATAGGAAAACAAAATAAACTTTGAAAATGTTAGCGTTGATACTTACCACATAACTTCAGAATTGGCAGTATGGATTAATTCCTTCGCCTATGAACTATTTGAATAGGAAAACAAAATAAACTTTGAAAATGTTAGCGTTGATACTTACCACATAACTTCAGAATTGGCAGTATGGATTAATTCCTTCGCCTATGAACTATTTGAATAGGAAAACAAAATAAACTTTGAAAATGTTAGCGTTGATACTTACCACATAACTTCAGAATTGGCAGTATGGATTAATTCCTTCGCCTGTCCTATTGAACGAATATTATTACTACAACTAACGAAATCTTTCAAAAGGAAAAAAGTGCCCGATTTTGATACATTCTTCATTGGTGCTCTGCTTCTATTGATCTTAGCGTGATGATATATAGCCTATAGACTTCCTCGATAAAGGAGCTATGTAAAACCGAAAGACTTTCTCAAATCGGAATGGTAGTTCCTGAGATTATTAATAATTCTTTTTTAGGTCTGTTATCTACCAGTAAATACTCCGTGAAAATCGGCCCAAAGTAATGCGGACGAAGCCGCGGACAAATAAAGTAGAATATGTCAACCGCTATAATTTCGGTTATCTGGCAGTAAAAAGTAAAATTCCCGTAAATATAGGTCCAGCCGTTTTGGAGATTACCCGCAACAAA
The DNA here is from genome assembly GCA_015888305.1 of Antheraea pernyi. Classification (NCBI taxonomy): domain Eukaryota; kingdom Metazoa; phylum Arthropoda; class Insecta; order Lepidoptera; family Saturniidae; genus Antheraea; species Antheraea pernyi. The sequence continues at coordinate 355,579 of MU158806.1, read as the reverse complement.
CAAACAAACATAGAAATATACTATTATACAAAAAATATAGACAAAGTATAAAGAATTTTTTTTTTTGTTCATTTGTAGCCTTAGCCATTCATCAAAAAGTTGTTATTTTAATTGTACATACATAAACTTTATTTTTATAATACGTAATAGAGAACAAATAAAAAATTAGAAATAAAAGTAGTATAAACTTTTTCCATAGGAAAACAAAATAAACTTCGAAAACGTTTGCGATAGAAAAACCCTACAACACCGGCGCAATGCTGACTCTCGCGGTTGAGATAGGGGCACGTGGGTTATTTGTCTCAGCCGAGCAATCCATAATGATTATAAAGAAGCCCCGCGAAAGACACTAAGACGGGGGCATGAAGGGTCAGCTTAGTAATAGCCAAATGCCTTGCCAATTGTCTAAAAGTTGTGCTTCAAGTTTCGGGTTATAGCTTTATAGCTTACTCGTTTTTGTAACCTTTGTAGCGGTCCCGTCACAAAACATAATGTTACTCACACCCTTGCTAACGCCCCGTCTATGAGCGAATATGAGTAGAAGGATAGTAGCGTGGCACGAGTGTCAGTGGACCTGAGTTACCTATAATCATGCAGTAAAGCCCAAATTCAACCCTTCACCTACACGAGGTGCCGCTGCGGCAGCTAACAAGAAAGGGAGGATCTCTCACTCTCTTCAGCTTTATATATTAAGTATAGATATCATTTTCGTATTGCCAATTCTTTAATAGTTTGGCCACTATTTTATTTCAATTCTAAGGTTTCTGAGGTTCATTAAGTACAATACAATACTCGTAAACACAATTATTTGTTTTAATTGTCAAAATAATATGCATAAATTTTGACATTACCCGAGTGACAATTCGAGTGCATCAGTGTGAAAACAATAAAATAAATCTACATCACTACATATTATAAAACAAAGTCCTTTAACACATCCGTCTGTCTGTCTGTTTGGTCACGATAAACTCAAAAACTACTGATCGGATTTTCATGCGATTTTCACCAGTAGATAAAGTAGGAAAGAGAAAGAAAAAAAATGAAAAAGAAAGTATGAGAAAGGTTTAGGTATATAATTTGTTAAGGTGTTTTTTTTATTATCAGGGCGAGATAACGTCTGCCGGGCCCGCTATTATACACTAAAAGTTACCAAAATAAAACAGTGCTATCTATACGATTGTGATGTAAACAATTGTATAACTTCAAGTTTTATACATCGATTTTTTTAATAATTTATAAGTAATTTTTTTGTATCTATTTTTTAACAAAATTCTTAACGTTTCTTTCTTATCTAAATAAAATATATAATACAAATATAAGCAATGTAAATGTCTATGACGAATGAAACTCGAAATTTAAGGAGAATCTTAAGCAACTTCGTTATACCCCTGTACTACATATTTCTTTTATAATTTGCAATTTTTTTTATTGAATACGATACTTCAATAGTAAAGTTAATTTAAGAGAAATCACTTCTGCTCATCAGTTGCGGCACCACCAAATCGACATCTGACACAAGCGTTTCCCGGCGGCGCCGTTCACCTCGCCCGTTGACATTTATAGCCTCCGCACACCCAAACTGTACGTAATTTATAGTGCATACATATGCCTCGTGTAATAACTGTTAAATAAAAAAAACGTACACTGTGTTTCCGGACTTTTAATAGCACATCGAATTTTCAATATCACTGATTCTTGAAACATCTTGTGGGAGATAATGCTAAAGCACTTCAAGAGCTATTATAATGTGTATTATTAACCTGAAGCTATTATACTATAAAGTGTATCCTTCTTTTTTTTCAATTGTATTCGCAGAAGAAACGGCCAGTGTCAGTAAAACATATATTTTTAATTATTCCAAATTAGAGTATACCTTATTCAATTTTTGAAGTTATACTTCTTTTGGCGCGTTAGGGAAAAATGATGAGAGTAATTTTTTACGATGCGCGCGCACATCGTCACGAAAACCCGACACCCTGAAGTTAGCTATAGTCAACATTTTGTTTCTTTGTATTACGCCAAAGAAGTATAACTTCTAACGCGTGTACATAATTACACACAAACTTTTTTTTACTTATAAACTTTTATAATATACTAAGATAAATCAATATTTATTTACTTACGCTAGACTAGCGATGCATAAGTATAGCGGTCTGCGAAAATGTAACATTAATATTTTGTTCTAAGCTTGTGCAGCCCATCATATGTCAGTTTACAAATTATGAAATTTAAATAATTCAAACTGCAATTGATAAAAAAAATTGTTAAAATAACACAGTAATTTCATAGTTTTGATTTTTCAGTTCCGTCGACAGACTGCTGCCTCGATTTTTTTAATATTATATCAGGATACAATGACAGTATCTATCTCATTTTTAGCATACTGCAATCCAAAAACCACTCGTTCTTCAAACCTGCTGTCTAAACTGCGGCTGGTCTCGAAATATGACAAAGGAAAAGTGTACCACCGCGACGTGTTTATTACCATATGTAAAGTGATAGCGATTGGTTCGGATACCAATCCCAATAACCCCGCTTTGTTATTTGTTTATACATATGTTGATCCTGGGACATGACTCTTTGTTTGCCACAATAATAAACAACATACTTGATAGGTTTATGATAGTAGGCGGTTAGTTTCACTAGTGGGAATATATTCAAACTTAAACGCCACATTAGTGCATTGCGTAAAACATAGCCACAGCGGGTCGCCACTACGTAAGAATGAAAAAAATACTATAATACATATAATAAAAATTTAAGTGTCGGTATGTAATGTCAAAATAACATTTTTTTACTGAATGGATTTGAAAGTATATACGGAAGTTTAAACAAACAACCATTTTAAAATTTCAGTAGCTATCTGGCTAATTGTTAACTCCGACTAATCTCCGAAGTGGCTGGACCGATTTTTAGGGGGTTTTTACTGGCAGATAGCTGACATTATAAAAAATAAATTAGGTATTCTCGTGCAATAGAAGTGAAACTTAGTATTTTGTTTTTTTTTTTTTAATAATGAGAACTATGGAGGTAGTTAACATTAGTACTCGACACTATTTTGTAATATGGTAATATATATTAAACAAGCAACAGAGAATATTTTTTAAAAGAGCGCGATAGTCGCTACGATCTGACAGAAAATAATTTGTTATAGATTTCAACGTTTACCTTTCTCTCTCTTTGCATATATTTCGAGTACATTAAAAATACATTATCTCATTCTCTCACAGCCTAAAACCTATATATACTTTTATAGCTATCTCTTTTTCGTTACAAATTTTCGCTTTATAAAATCCAACCGTCCCAAAATAAGTTTCCACTCAAATATAATACTTTATTAAGGTTAGACGCAAGTGAAGTCGCGGGCGACTACTAGTGACCAACTTCCGAGTAAATACCCCTTATAATGTACAAAAATAATCAAACATTATTTTATTATAAAATTACCTTCGCAGTAACAATGTACAAACTCGTAACAATAAACAAAATTAGATCCCGTTAACAGAAAACTTCGGCGCCTTTAAGTTGTTATTCTCGCTTAACCGCACTTCAACGGGGAGCGAGAAACTTTCTCGATACCACCACACGAAATATCAAATGAATATCGTTTACAAACGTAACAATGTTTTCAACTGAAAACCGGAAATAGCATAATTTTCATTTGTAAAACCCTGCGAGAGCTTAGTGGTTCGGAAAATGGAATTTGAAAACTTGATAACTCCATTAGGGAATTTTGACTCGAGCTGTGAAAATGTTTTGTCGCGGTCAAAACTGTGTGGACGTATTCCCCCTACTATTCACTCGGTACCTGGTGTTATTGTATTCGACTTTTATACTAGATACAATCATAAATTAACCATCACATATTCCAGGCTCAGTAAGACCAGTAACAATTGTTCAGGTAACAGTAATACTATAAATATTAGCTATTACTCTCGCTTTCGCTCACATTTGTATAGATTTCATCTATCCCTCCTGAATAGTAACTTCTTCTAGATGTAAATACCCCATATCCTAACTATATGTGTTCACAAAACTGTGTCCCGTAGAACGTGTGTGGAAAATTTGAAAATGATCGGTTCAGTAGTTATGGCGTGATAACGTAACTAACAAACAAACGCTTTTTCGGATTTATACTATTAGCTACGATGTATAGTTGTACATTATTTATTGTCATTTATGACGCCTTCCCTTCTACTGCAATTAAAGCAGTTCGTATCAAACAGCAAATTGACATAAGAACTGATGTTATATTTCAACACAACCTAATCGAAAAGTAATTTAAATTCTTCTAAAATATGATATGAAATTTTAATAAGAACATTGAAGAACATTTTTTGCAGATAGCCGAATGATTGATATATTAATTAATGGTTAAAAATTTTTTAACATTAATCGATGATTACCTTTTGATCTGGTTCAAAGGGCTGTGTGATATCAAAAAATATGAAATTCATTTGAAGTCGATTTTAAGTTTGGTATTAATTGCCTGTCGTTTACACTATTGGCACGTGACAAACTCTTTATTATTCCTACGTCATTGGCAAAGATGGTGTTTCATTTCGTTATAAATACCCAGGAGATTTACCTTAAGCATTTCCAAAACTAGATGTTTGTGATTTCAAAGCCGCGACTTCGTTATACTTAAAATTACTTTTATCAAAACGAATAATTGTGGGCTGTTTACCTATTCATTGCAATTTGTTATTAGTGTCATAATGTGTTCTTTCACCTGAGACACAGGATTACGTAGTTTAGGTGGCAGCGGTCATATGTAAAATCCATCAATTTTTAATAAACTTTCTTATAGTTTGCGGTCCATATTTTGAATTTGATATGGTATGATAATATTTTTGTAAGTTTACGATTTATAATCAAGCTTTTCACTATTGTTGTTTTAGTTTATTGTTTATTACCTGTAATAAATTATAAATACCTGTAAAACAGCATCGTAATATATTGTATTGTATCGAACACTTCTAAAATGTAATTTAAAGTCTAAATAAATAAATATTCTCAATACTGCTTACTTCATACAACCCCATTACTCATTTTAAGTTACTTCTTCCAAACACTATCATTAACCATTTAGCGCCTATGGAATAGCGTAATGTTATGTACTATATATTATACTCCGATAAGTTTTCCGTCTACCAGCGATGTTCTGTTAACATTCGTTCATCCCTGTTGTAGAGTGGCCTGGATAAAAAACGGATAAGTCCATTTTATTTTTTTGTTTCGATTATATAAATTTAAAAAAAACGTTTCTGAAGACGAAAATAGATATATTATTATTTTTTCACAAATAAAAAAGTCGTGGTGGTCTACTAATTTGACCGGTGGAATATCAATCAGATCTATGCAGATTCGAATTCTGGCATGTACCAACATTTTTTTCGGAATTCACGTACATTTAATAATTTAAATTGGTAACACTATCGGCTGACGGTGAAGGAAAGCATCGTGAAGAAACCTGAACCTGTGAAATCATATTGTAGTACTACTGTATGTGGGAAAATATAGATCTGTGGATTTCTCAAAGTTTGAAATCACCAAAATATCATGGATCGGCGTGGCATCGTGATTATGCCTGTACCTTCCTTGGAGAAGAGGCCTATGGCCATGCAGTAGGTCTCTTACAAGCTGATGATGAAATACAAAATAAATAAATACCGCTCGGGTATAAATTGATTGAAAGGTAGGTGAAATTATATTTGAATTATTGTAATAAACTTAAAAATCTTGAATGACTGGTCGCTCTCCCGTCACTCGCACTCATACTTGCACTTCGGCACTATACTGATACCGGTGCAGCACTATATTCGATATGCGTGCGCATTTTCTGAGAATCTTGTACTTTTTTAACGCCTACAACGGCGGCTGTGAAGACTACAAGTGAGCCTTTAACCCAATTAAAGAGGATTACTTTTGGCATGCTTTTTAAAAGGATATCTACATTCAGCCAATTTAAAATTACAGTCCAGTGCCTAGAATAAATACACCGGCCTGTAAAGTTGTGGTGGTTGCCAACGTAGATACTCACATATAAGCATCCATTGGCATATTACCCAAATAGACGTCTAATAATAACGTCAACGGAAGGTGTAAATACATCTACAATCAATCGATCAATTACATCTGGGTAGTAAGTCGAAAGAAGCCGTCCAGGTTACCAGATATAAGAAAAATAATTGTAACTAAATCACAGTCGCAGTTATTTCCGATTCACTGAATTAGGCTGTTTTTTTTCACTCTCTTGACTACTCCCATATATGAGACGACAACCTGATAGGAATATTTTGGTATGTAGGTACAACAAATCAAGCATTGGGCGTCCATATGTAAAAGGTCTCAATTCATCCACCGAATAATTCTGTTAGCACACATTGCCGTATTATTTGCAATGTTGATTAAAAACATTCATTTTCTCGTTCCCCAAAAAGTGATTTTAACGTTTATTCATTCATTCGACAGGTTCTTTTCAATGTATGCTTCGTTATTTTACACGGACAGTTGCTGTAACTGTTGTAATGTATATGTTTTAATTAATGTTATTAAATCAAAGTCTTAAATTCCGTTTCTCTTCTCGTTAATTTTTTTGTTTAATAGTTCATCCTCTTCATTTGGTATTCAGTTATAGCAATATCTACCCTTCTAGAATCTTTCTTAGATAGAGATTTAGTCTCCCATGAGACGTAAATATTAGACATATTACTATTTCTAAGAATTAACCGAATGTTTGCTGTGCTATTCAAATGATCACCATTTGAAATTGATGATGACATATTACTATTTCTAAGAATTAACCGAATGTTTGCTGTGCTATTCAAATGATCACCATTACGTTGAAAGACTAAACATCTAAACAGTATTCTATGGGTTCATTATGCAACTGTCAGGTAAATCGTTTTGCACGACGAACAACACTAGTAAGTACTTGAGACTTGCGATGCAAGCATTTATTTAAGGAGCTCTTATCAATATATTTGGTAAAAAATACTGAAACTACTTTTTATTTTCTCTCCAATAAGGAGCTTAGGATAGCTCTTGGGAGTCTAAGGTATTTTAGTAGGCTATATATAGGAGCTTCGTTAGTATTCCCTTATCTCTTACTTCTACGCCATATAAATAATCACCATAGCAATTTCTTGTCAGTTCTTTTACTTCATAATATTTATTTATTACTAGCTGACACGTGCAACTTGAAGCGTGTAACGCGCAATAAGGAACTTCGTTCCAATATAGCTAAATTAGCTAATCTGTCTGCTATATATAGCACAAAGAAAATTTACCACAATCCATCAAAAATTTTACTAACTACAAATTTTTATCTTTCGTCCGCTATTCTGGAGAACCCCTTGCATTTCATGGGACAAAAAGTATGCTAAATGTAACCTTGTAATATTAGTTATCAGTGTGCCAAGTTTCGTCAAAATTGGCTCAGTAGTTTCAGAGTGATACGTGTTCACAGGAACAAACAGGCAGACAGACAAAAATTGTAATAGGATTAATTTAGACTTCTATATCGATAACAAAGTCTTCCCCGATTATCATTTTCAAAAAATACTTAATGTAGATTTGGCCTTGTTACAATATTATTATAGTATAGATTACTGTGTGATCTTTACGATTTTATTTCACGGTGTTTTTCGTAACTTCGATTAAGAGTTATGTGGAGTATATTTTATCTAACATTGTAAGAAAACAAACGAGATTATAAATAACTGGGATAATAAATATTTATAAAATAATTACAAGTACCTAATTTCGAAATTTCAAGCAATTCGAATTAGAGGCAGCAAGGAACAATCTCGCAATTAGTGTAATGACGTTTATTGAAATTCTTTGGTAGAACTTTGTTGAACTTCCAAGAGTTTCTGAATAACATGAATGTAATTTAGCAATCAAGCGATTCCATAGATTTAATTTAATTTTCAAGAAGCCAATCAATCAACATTATTGATGTTTCAGCATTTGATAAGTACTCATCACTCCGTTGTTTTTAAATGCTTAGAATGTATATTTGTCCACATTTAATTAACTATTTAATAAGGTGTACTTATTAAAGACATAAATGATTTTATACAACTTTTTTTTAATATTAGCACGGCAAAATGACTACACTGTGCCTGATGGTAAGCACAGTACAACCCAAAAACAGTGGCGACCACCGAGTGACACACTGTCTATCGCCGGTCGCCGCTGTCATGCCGGCCTGCGAAAAGCTGGATATGCACAGGCTGATCCAGAAACGCGACCCGCAGAAGCGAATCACTATGACGGACTTCTTCGCCATATACATGGTGGTTGCGACCCAGTCATGCTGTAAAACCCTACCACCCCGCTATCGCCATTGCCTCGTTCGTTATTCAGCAGGGTGCACCACGTGCAGGTGAGGTTGGCTTGGATGTCTCAAGTCTTAGATATTATTTGACACCCTTTACACCCCAAACTTGTCTTACTATAGATATTAGCACGAATAGCCAAAATTTCTATTTTCATTCTAAGCGTGAAAAAATAATCAATAAGTCTTATTTCATCGACATCAAAACACTTTAATAATAAATTACTCACGACATTTAGACAATCCATAAGTTTTATTGCAGTCCATATCAGAAATTAGACCATTCCTAGAACATCATCTAAGAATTTCCATTTAATTAGTATACCCTAAAGAATCTACAATCAATCAATATTATATGATGATTACTATGAAAATGCCAATGAATGTGAAGCAAGTAATAAACAAGAAACTGTCTCAGGATATTATGAAGATAGAGGGTATAAAGAATATTTTGTACTAAGACGTATAGAAATTGTACATTAAGTTTAAAACAAAACTTTGTATCTCGCTGTAATACACATTAAAATTCACCATCTATCCACTCCAGAAGAGCTGCATTAATATAAGAGGCATACAAAAAGTTGAATATAAAGCAGGCAAAGAGATCCTGCGAGGTAGTTAGCATATTACAGGCGGTCATAATAATTGTATCAGACGGAAGCCGGTGCGCGCGGGCCTGCCCCGAAAGGTAATTTGCATGACTAATGAACGGCACGAGAAGATGTTTTTCACAACTTTACTCGTTTCTAAAGGATGGTTTAGAATGCTGGATACATAGTAAGTTTGTCAAATCGTAAACACAGTTACCAGCCAAGATGTAAACTTATACTGTGGCTATTTGGATAGCTATTTAGGAAGTCACTCAGTAGTACCGTCTTTACACTTGTACCTTAAAATTGTCTTGTCATTTTTCAAGCTTGCATGAAAATGTTTCTGAAGATAATGTTATGTTGCTAGTTTAAGATACCTTTGCATCTTTTTCTGATGTTGCCTTACAATGAACAAATTTTATTACTATTACCTGTGCCCGCGACTCTATCCCCGTGAAACGTAATGTAAACTGACTAATAAAATCATCATCGAATATATTAAGTCCATTTACTTATCTACTTTTCTAACTTATTTACTACTTAACTGTCATGTTGCCATTAAAATTACAATAACTTTTGATAATGTGAACCGATTTTAATGAAACCAAGAGTAATGTTACTTGATTATGATTTTCTTGGTGAGGTTTTCTCGTGAATACAGTAAGTACTTTAGCAATGATGCGTGTTCACGCAAACAGACAGACAGACATTTCTAAAAATGATTGAAATGTTTTTTATTGCCTATTCTAAGCAACATTTATTTTTTCAAAAAAATTGAAAGTTCAGACACTTCAGATTTACTTTCTTATTATATTCATAGATATTTTGGTTTTAGATTTTGAGATAATTAAACTTGATTTCGCTTGGTTCTTCAATATCATTAAAGTAACTGTCTTATTTCACTCTACTATTCAAATTTAAATAAATATCTCAAGTATGCTCCCAACCTAAATTTTCTTGCATTCAGCGGTACCATCTCAGATTTCTTGCTATGTAATTAAGCGCTTCCGAGACACTGTGTACCGCAACCACGTTTAAGAACAGAGCCATTAACAACAATTAACTATTCAGATTCAGCCTTAATACTTTCTGATTTACAGCGGAGAGGGCGTGGGAGCGATTTGTTTCGATTGTGCTGTTGACAGCAGAACTTTTATCGGATCTAAGGTGCCCATACAGACGCGATGTTTGTAATACATTTTAATTATGTAGGTACTCTTTCTCGATCGATAAGTTAGCTTTTGACAATATTCTCATTCGATATTGAAAATAGAGTACATATTTTTAATGCCTTTCAATTTTGATGGCTGTTCCAGAAAAGTATAATAATGTGTAGTTATTGTATCTATTGGCACTAGAGCAATAATTGTGCTATATCGATAACAAAGTCTTCCCCGATTATCATTTTCAAAAAATACTTAATGTAGATTTGGCCTTGTTACAATATTATTATAGTATAGATTACTGTGTGATCTTTACGATTTTATTTCACGGTGTTTTTCGTAACTTCGATTAAGAGTTATGTGGAGTATATTTTATCTAACATTGTAAGAAAACAAACGAGATTATAAATAACTGGGATAATAAATATTTATAAAATAATTACAAGTACCTAATTTCGAAATTTCAAGCAATTCGAATTAGAGGCAGCAAGGAACAATCTCGCAATTAGTGTAATGACGTTTATTGAAATTCTTTGGTAGAACTTTGTTGAACTTCCAAGAGTTTCTGAATAACATGAATGTAATTTAGCAATCAAGCGATTCCATAGATTTAATTTAATTTTCAAGAAGCCAATCAATCAACATTATTGATGTTTCAGCATTTGATAAGTACTCATCACTCCGTTGTTTTTAAATGCTTAGAATGTATATTTGTCCACATTTAATTAACTATTTAATAAGGTGTACTTATTAAAGACATAAATGATTTTATACAACTTTTTTTTAATATTAGCACGGCAAAATGACTACACTGTGCCTGATGGTAAGCACAGTACAACCCAAAAACAGTGGCGACCACCGAGTGACACACTGTCTATCGCCGGTCGCCGCTGTCATGCCGGCCTGCGAAAAGCTGGATATGCACAGGCTGATCCAGAAACGCGACCCGCAGAAGCGAATCACTATGACGGACTTCTTCGCCATATACAAGGTGGTTGCGACCTAGTCATGCTGTAAAACCCTACCACCCCGCTATCGCCATTGCCTCGTTCGTTATTCAGCAGGGTGCACCACGTGCAGGTGAGGTTGGCTTGGATGTCTCAAGTCTTAGATATTATTTGACACCCTTTACACCCCAAACTTGTCTTACTATAGATATTAGCACGAATAGCCAAAATTTCTATTTTCATTCTAAGCGTGAAAAAATAATCAATAAGTCTTATTTCATCGACATCAAAACACTTTAATAATAAATTACTCACGACATTTAGACAATCCATAAGTTTTATTGCAGTCCATATCAGAAATTAGACCATTCCTAGAACATCATCTAAGAATTTCCATTTAATTAGTATACCCTAAAGAATCTACAATCAATCAATATTATATGATGATTACTATGAAAATGCCAATGAATGTGAAGCAAGTAATAAACAAGAAACTGTCTCAGGATATTATGAAGATAGAGGGTATAAAGAATATTTTGTACTAAGACGTATAGAAATTGTACATTAAGTTTAAAACAAAACTTTGTATCTCGCTGTAATACACATTAAAATTCACCATCTATCCACTCCAGAAGAGCTGCATTAATATAAGAGGCATACAAAAAGTTGAATATAAAGCAGGCAAAGAGATCCTGCGAGGTAGTTAGCATATTACAGGCGGTCATAATAATTGTATCAGACGGAAGCCGGTGCGCGCGGGCCTGCCCCGAAAGGTAATTTGCATGACTAATGAACGGCACGAGAAGATGTTTTTCACAACTTTACTCGTTTCTAAAGGATGGTTTAGAATGCTGGATACATAGTAAGTTTGTCAAATCGTAAACACAGTTACCAGCCAAGATGTAAACTTATACTGTGGCTATTTGGATAGCTATTTAGGAAGTCACTCAGTAGTACCGTCTTTACACTTGTACCTTAAAATTGTCTTGTCATTTTTCAAGCTTGCATGAAAATGTTTCTGAAGATAATGTTATGTTGCTAGTTTAAGATACCTTTGCATCTTTTTCTGATGTTGCCTTACAATGAACAAATTTTATTACTATTACCTGTGCCCGCGACTCTATCCCCGTGAAACGTAATGTAAACTGACTAATAAAATCATCATCGAATATATTAAGTCCATTTACTTATCTACTTTTCTAACTTATTTACTACTTAACTGTCATGTTGCCATTAAAATTACAATAACTTTTGATAATGTGAACCGATTTTAATGAAACCAAGAGTAATGTTACTTGATTATGATTTTCTTGGTGAGGTTTTCTCGTGAATACAGTAAGTACTTTAGCAATGATGCGTGTTCACGCAAACAGACAGACAGACATTTCTAAAAATGATTGAAATGTTTTTTATTGCCTATTCTAAGCAACATTTATTTTTTCAAAAAAATTGAAAGTTCAGACACTTCAGATTTACTTTCTTATTATATTCATAGATATTTTGGTTTTAGATTTTGAAATAATTAAACTTGATTTCGCTTGGTTCTTCAATATCATTAAAGTAACTGTCTTATTTCACTCTACTATTCAAATTTAAATAAATATCTCAAGTATGCTCCCAACCTAAATTTTCTTGCATTCAGCGGTACCATCTCAGATTTCTTGCTATGTAATTAAGCGCTTCCGAGACACTGTGTACCGCAACCACGTTTAAGAACAGAGCCATTAACAACAATTAACTATTCAGATTCAGCCTTAATACTTTCTGATTTACAGCGGAGAGGGCGTGGGAGCGATTTGTTTCGATTGTGCTGTTGACAGCAGAACTTTTATCGGATCTAAGGTGCCCATACAGACGCGATGTTTGTAATACATTTTAATTATGTAGGTACTCTTTCTCGATCGATAAGTTAGCTTTTGACAATATTCTCATTCGATATTGAAAATAGAGTACATATTTTTAATGCCTTTCAATTTTGATGGCTGTTCCAGAAAAGTATAATAATGTGTAGTTATTGTATCTATTGGCACTAGAGCAATAATTGTGTACATTTTTATACAGTTCATTAATTAATCTAACATAGTATGGGCTGCACAAGCTCAGTCTATACATATAATAAAAATGAAGTGTCTATATATAATATCAAAATAAATGTTTTTTTATTGATTGGGTACGAAAGTATACACGTTCCTGATAACAAAAATGCAATTTTAAATTTTTTTATTGATCTGTATGTCTATCTGTTTGTTCCGGGTAATATCCGAAACAGCTGGACCGATTTTGACGGGACTTTCACTGGCAGATAGCTGAAATTACAACGGGTTACTTAGGCTACTCTAAATTAGACTGGCTATTAAGCGCGGCTTCGTCTGTCATGCTATCTACAAAACAGTGTGACCATTATTCACGGAACTTTCACCAGTAGATAGCGGACATCATAGCAAGTAATTTAATCTATTTTGATTTAGACTAGCTGTTAACCGTGGCTTCGCGCGCTGTACTATTAACAAAACGGTTAGACGGATTTTCACGGAACTTACACTGGTAGATAGCGAATACCTTAAAATTGTCTTGTCATTTTTCAAGCTTGCATGAAAATGTTTCTGAAGATAATGTTATGTTGCTAGTTTAAGATACCTTTGCATCTTTTTCTGATGTTGCCTTACAATGAACAAATTTTATTACTATTACCTGTGCCCGCGACTCTATCCCCGTGAAACGTAATGTAAACTGACTAATAAAATCATCATCGAATATATTAAGTCCATTTACTTATCTACTTTTCTAACTTATTTACTACTTAACTGTCATGTTGCCATTAAAATTACAATAACTTTTGATAATGTGAACCGATTTTAATGAAACCAAGAGTAATGTTACTTGATTATGATTTTCTTGGTGAGGTTTTCTCGTGAATACAGTAAGTACTTTAGCAATGATGCGTGTTCACGCAAACAGACAGACAGACATTTCTAAAAATGATTGAAATGTTTTTTATTGCCTATTCTAAGCAACATTTATTTTTTCAAAAAAATTGAAAGTTCAGACACTTCAGATTTACTTTCTTATTATATTCATAGATATTTTGGTTTTAGATTTTGAGATAATTAAACTTGATTTCGCTTGGTTCTTCAATATCATTAAAGTAACTGTCTTATTTCACTCTACTATTCAAATTTAAATAAATATCTCAAGTATGCTCCCAACCTAAATTTTCTTGCATTCAGCGGTACCATCTCAGATTTCTTGCTATGTAATTAAGCGCTTCCGAGACACTGTGTACCGCAACCACGTTTAAGAACAGAGCCATTAACAACAATTAACTATTCAGATTCAGCCTTAATACTTTCTGATTTACAGCGGAGAGGGCGTGGGAGCGATTTGTTTCGATTGTGCTGTTGACAGCAGAACTTTTATCGGATCTAAGGTGCCCATACAGACGCGATGTTTGTAATACATTTTAATTATGTAGGTACTCTTTCTCGATCGATAAGTTAGCTTTTGACAATATTCTCATTCGATATTGAAAATAGAGTACATATTTTTAATGCCTTTCAATTTTGATGGCTGTTCCAGAAAAGTATAATAATGTGTAGTTATTGTATCTATTGGCACTAGAGCAATAATTGTGTACATTTTTATACAGTTCATTAATTAATCTAACATAGTATGGGCTGCACAAGCTCAGTCTATACATATAATAAAAATGAAGTGTCTATATATAATATCAAAATAAATGTTTTTTTATTGATTGGGTACGAAAGTATACACGTTCCTGATAACAAAAATGCAATTTTAAATTTTTTTATTGATCTGTATGTCTATCTGTTTGTTCCGGGTAATATCCGAAACAGCTGGACCGATTTTGACGGGACTTTCACTGGCAGATAGCTGAAATTACAACGGGTTACTTAGGCTACTCTAAATTAGACTGGCTATTAAGCGCGGCTTCGTCTGTCATGCTATCTACAAAACAGTGTGACCATTATTATATAAATACTAACAGCGTGCCAAATGAGGTTTGTCATCATCAACATATTTGGAACCTTAACCCACAATATATCTACCTCAGTGCTCACTTACACTGTTAAGGAACCAATGAAACAATAACTTAAAATATTATTATAAAGATTTACATTACATTTAATATACATTGCCATTATTGTGATTAAGATTTTGTGACTATACAAAAAATAAACGCTTGTCTGTTCCGCAAGAAATTGTATTATGGAACTCTTTACGTAATACGTTTATAACATAAGATCATATTAGGAAGACCTCTATGTCATTAATATATTTATAATGTATAGATATATATATTTATAATGTCGAATTGTAAACAATAAGCTGATAATTATTTCTTATTGTTTACAATTCGACATTATAAATATATATATCTATACATTATAAATATATTAATGACATAGAGGTCTTCCTAATATGATCTTATGTTATAAACGTATTACGTAAAGAGTTCCATAATACAATTTCTTGCGGAACAGACAAGCGTTTATTTTTTGTATAGTCACAAAATCTTAATCACAATAATGGCAATGTATATTAAATGTAATGTAAATCTTTATAATAATATTTTAAGTTATTGTTTCATTGGTTCCTTAACAGTGTAAGTGAGCACTGAGGTAGATATATTGTGGGTTAAGGTTCCAAATATGTTGATGATGACAAACCTCATTTGGCACGCTGTTAGTATTTATATATCTAATGTACATATTACTTTTAATGGTGTGCGTGTCATACTTACAATTGTCTTTAAAGAACATTTCTACAATTGTACATAGTCTCAGGATTATATAATTCTTTAATACGATTTAAAAACGCGTGCGGAGCTGCGGTTATTGCTAGTATAAAATAACAATATTATATGTACACAGGCTATTATACTTACGCGTCGCTAGTCTGCCACAAGCAATTATATTATAAACTAGCGGGCCCGGCAGACGTTGTCCCGCTCTGATTATTAAAAAAAATCCTTGACAAATTATATACCAAAACCTTCCTTATGAATCACTTTATCCATTGGTGAAAATTGCAAGAAAATCCGTTCAGTAGTTTTTGAGTTTATCGCGAACAGACAGACAGACAGACGCGGTAGGGGACTTTGTTTTATACTATGTAATGATAACAAAATGCTATAGAGAGCTTTTGTAGGAGGTAGAGCTACGCTAAAGCTATTATTGGTTTCAGCATGAATGGGTCGGCCCGCCCGGGATAGTACCACCCGACCCACAGAAAAGCAACGTGAAGCATGTTGAGATCATCGGTGTTGTGAAGTCCTAACTTTTCTTCTACTAAAACTCGGTAAACATGGCTAAAGAAGTTTCCATTTCAAAAAACATACAAAAAAAAGACTTCAAATCTTTATTTATTGACGAATATTATATTTAGCACATTAAATAACTTCTAATTACAAAATACGAGATTTCTTACACTCATATCTTGTGGCGTGACTTAAGTTTGATCGATTAAAATTGAGATTATAGATTTTGAAAATATGATCGGTATTTTGCAAAGAATCCGCTGAAGAACCAGATGATTAGCGGGCTACGGGGAGTTTGTCTACATTCATGGCGCGTGTTGATAATCAAGAAAGTTGGCCGGCGACGACGTCAGGCAAACGTGACATCCATTTAGACAATATGGCACGAGACTTCGGTCAGTGATGAATAAAATAATACAGAGGTGACATTTCAAACAGGCAAATATCATACGCAAAGTTTAATTGAAGAATTTGCGGAAATCCATCAGTAAATAGTATAGTGTACGTTACTTTACAATAAAGGTGCTCTGTGGTGGAGCGAAACACGTGTAATCGATTGTGGTCATTACACGTTAATCTGCAACATATTTTAATTAATTATACTTTTTATATTTCACACTTACATGCCAACAGTGTCTACCGACGTCAGGTTTAACCTTTAACCAAGGGCGAGTTTTTAATTCTTTTAGTTACTAATATTTCGCTCACTATCACTAATTTCAGATTTAACTTTTTCAGGTACATCTCGCACAAATAAAATCTAACCTTTTCTTCCTGCGATGAGACATGGTAGCGGCCAATCAGTTCCATGCGTTAGTGCAAAATAACGTCAACTATAATATTTTATCATACGCATTTAATTAAATTTACTAGCACATATTAATTTATATAATTCCTGTGTCATAAACCTCTTTGTTGTTTGTTGTTTTCTAGTGCGTCCAATTCTTCACCTTTTACTTGTATGATTAAGTTACAATATGTCATAAGAATAAACTATTTTGTAAAAGAAGTATGTCAATTGACTAATGATAGAGAATTGTAGTGACGTTGTTTCATATGTAGATCGAGACAAAGCTATGTAAAAGAGAAATGCAATACGAGTTGATAGAAAGAGATGAATAATACGTAAAGAGGGAAGGCCGTAGACATATTATTGATACTTAGTAAGTGTATATAGTTTAGTGGTATTATTAACGTTGTATTTTTTAAATTATTCTATATCATACGCAATGTATTATATTTATCTTTTAGATGAAAATTGTTAGAAATTTTTAACATCTGAAATATGGTAATATGAGTTTTTTAATTTAAGTAATGCTAGATGACTTAGGTAAGTGCTTTATAGAATCAAGATATTTAAAAAAGCCATCAAAGTTATAGTTATACTGGAACTTCCATCATATAGAATTCTTTAGTTTTGGCCTACACTATATAAATGTGTTATATTATATGTATATGTAAAATGTTATTGGCGACTCTACGATTTAATAAGGCTTTTATTCTTCATTCCCAAATACTGGGAAAGTCTACTTGCATTATAACTTATAAATTGACGCGTGCTGATATAAGCTGGGATTAAATATAATCTCCTTTAGCCATTTTCCATACAAAGTTGAGAACTCCGCCGGCACTTGGACAGTTCTACTGAATTTTAAGACCATATTTTTTAACAGTATTAAACTATAAATATTATTTTGTTAGGGACTAACATCCTTAAACATAAAGTTTTGCTAATAATTATTAACCTGAAGTATTTTATACGGTATAGTTCTTCCTTTTATACTTTATCGGTGATATTTACTACGCTCAAGTTGAAAATTTGTCACCAAGCACTTATAGTGTTGTGGCTGACATTTGAGAGCTAGCCCTTTTCTACGTGTAGCGTGTTTAGTGTTTACTATCTTACACCAAAATATTTATCACTTACCTGTGGATTAGATTAATTAGATTGTGCTCAGATGCCAAAACCTATACGGTGTTAATACAAATACGTTAAATACGTATTGAATACTGGCTTTAAAAAGGTTTCGAATTAAATGCACCGCGGTCGTTGAATATTCGCCATCTTGCTCTTTTGTCTCGCTTTGGTTACTTTCGGTTAGATTTGCGAAAAAGGATAACGCGAACTTGCCTCGGGCGAGCGCGGTGCATTTTTTTTAAATTTAACTTTTTTGTAATAACCACAATCGATTATACGTGTTTCGATCCAATGTCAACTACGTTTTTTCGCAGCTTTTTTTGCAGTTAAATTACGTTGGTTATTATAGGTAAGAAAAGAGGTTCGGCTGAGCAATTTAAGCACTCGCCTTAGTAGTCCGGTGAAGCTGTTAAGACTATGCCAGGTCAATAGCGTAGTCAGTTCAAGGAAAAAAAAGGTAAGAAAGGAAAAGTAGGTACATGGTATCAAAATAAAGTACAATTTATTTCTCTTTATTATTATCTTTAAAATATATTTTTTTATTGTTTGTTTCAATTTCTATTAAATTAGTATCTCTACTAAACAATTTCACAGTATCATAGTCTATATTCTCTACAGTCTATATTTAAATTAAGGTAAACAAGTTGTTAATTTTTAATCAAATTCAGAGACGTTTTGTTTCAAATCTGTGCAAGAAATCAAATTATGCGAAATAAAGTATTTTCGTGTACCTTATTGTTCTCAAAGTGTGGAGTACAATTACCTGAGATAACGTACAATCATAGAATTATGAAACCGCTTACACTTTAACTACGCGCGACTTTGTTACTCTATGCGTACAATACTTTATAATAAAGTTCGGGTGGCAACCCTAACTACGTTGGAAAGGGGACTATGAACAATTTCGACGTAGGCTGCAAAACATTTAAATGAAGAAAAAGTAATAATTGTTTTTAAATATAGAAATACTTGTATTAAAATAACGTTTTCATTCTATGAAATATTAAAATTATTTGTAACTTAACAGTATATTTCATGTCTAAAATTGGATTACATATCTAACGTTACGAAAACGAGACGGGTTCATATATTCTCTATGACTCCTGGATATTTTCAGTTAAATTTTTTAAGGTCTTATTTATAGGTACTTCCTGCGGTTTACCTCTGACATGGAGATCAGAGTCCTTTTTAAGTTAAGATGATTATCATAGTTGTTTATTTATTGTTTGTGTTTTTTAATACTTTTAAGCTTTGTTTATACGTTTAGTTTGTTTATACACGAATCATTATTGTTTCTTGTTTATCTTTTACTAGCCTCTGCCCGCGACTTCGTCCGCGTGGAATAGGTACTTTGGGCTAACGCTAACACGCAGCAGAAGCTGTCAAAACGAAAAAAAATTTCGTTCAAAAACTTCATTGCTATTCCACTCCTATTGCTGGTCTTAGCGTGATGATATATAGCCTATAGTCTTAATAAACGATAAATAAGCTTATTTATAATTAAGCTTATTTTTTAGATCGGACCAGTAGTCCCTGAGATTAGCATCTTCAAGCAAGCAACCGAACAAACAAACCCTCCAGCTTTATAATATTAGAATTCTTTTATTAACCTTTTGACCCTATATTTTTCCCAAAACACCTCCACGTGTAGTTTATCTTTAATAACAATCCATAGGAAACGCCTATATCCGGCAACTAATGAGAGCAAAACGAAAATATAGATAATAATGTGATATTTTACTCCTACGTGTATAAGATTTGTATTTACAGGAAATATACATGATAGTAATAATAATTATAAAAGGGCAAGTATCAAGAAGCATTCACACTGTTTTTATTGTGTATGTATATGTCGGCGCGACGCGAGCGCCATTTAATCCATAATAAAAATGATTAAATGAGAACTAAACCCCCCCATCATAATAATATCGTCAGAATGAACTCTATAAACCACCCCATCATAACAATACCGTCAGAATAAACTCACCAAACCACCCCATCATAATAATACCGTCAGAATGAACTTACTAAACCACCCCATCATAATAATACCGTCAGAATGAACTCACTAAGCCACCCCATCATAATACCGTCGGAATGAACTCACCACCCATAATAATAATATCGTCATAAACCTCCCATAATAATAATTCCATCACATTTCAATATAAAACAATTAATTACTATTAATGCAGATTATCACCCTGTCATAATAATATTGTAACTCAACACCAAATAATAATCAATTCTGAATATTTGGTACAGTAGATAACCAATTAATTAGTTACAAACCAAATAATAATCAATTCTGACTATTTGGTACAGTAGATAACCAATTAATTAGTTACAAATAATACATAATTCGTTTACACAAATTAATTATTAACATCAGTCGCTCCACTCCTTTTATACCGAAGCAAGTCGAGTAGTAGGGAGAGAGGCGTGACCGAATCACGCGATGAATGTGGGTAGGCGCCGATACGGCCATTCTGACTCAAGCGCGCTCCCGGCGCTTATAACAATATTACCGGCGCTCACAAATACAATATTACAAAACCATTTTACAATTTAACTCCTAATTTACATATTGCCAATTTGCATAGTCAGCAAATCGTTTTAAATCACTTCACATTTACAATCTCGGTTCATTAGTAAACACAAACACGTTTTAACCTTTACAAGGCTATAGATATAGCTAACACCAGCAACGGCAATCACCCTCCCTGGGATCTAGCCAACATCGTAAAACAAGCATCACCCATCCTGGGATATAGCCTCTAAGACCGGGATAAGGATGCGCATGGTGGCCAGTCACGCGCGTAAGGAAGGATGGTTTGGATAGGTACAAAAATAATAAAAGCACACAGGCACACCTTAAAAGCATCACCCATCCTGGGATCTAGCTAACGTCGTAAAACCGGCAATCACCCATCCTGGGATCTAGCCAACGTCGTAAAACCGGCAATCACCCATCCTGGGATCTAGCCAACGTCGTAAAACCGGCAATCACCCATCCTGGGATCTAGCCAACGTCGTAAAACCGGCAATCACCCATCCTGGGATCTAGCCAACGTCGTAAAACCGGCAATCACCCATCCTGGGATCTAGCCAACGTCGTAAAACCGGCAATCACCCATCCTGGGATCTAGCCAACGTCGTAAAACCGGCAATCACCCATCCTGGGATCTAGCCAACATCGTAAAACCGGCAATCACCCATCCTGGGATCTAGCCAACATCGTAAAACCGGCAATCACCCATCCTGGGATCTAGCCAACATCGTAAAACCGGCAATCACCCTTCCTGGGATCTAGCCAACATCGTAAAACAGGCAATCACCCTTCCTGGGATCTAGCCAACATCGTAAAACAGGCAATCACCCATCCAGGGATATAGCCTCTAAGACCGGGATAAGGATGCGCATGGTGGCCAGCCAGGCGCGTAAGGAAGGATGGTTTGGATAGGTACAAAAATAATAAAAGCACAAAGGCTAAGTCAATATCGTAAAAGCATCACCCATACTGGGATCTAGCTACCGTCGTAAAACAGGCAATCACCCATTTTGGGATAAGCCTCCAAGACCGAGATAAGGATGCGCATGGTGGCCAGCCATGTGCGTAAGGATGGATGTTTTGGATAGGTACAAAAATAATAAAAGCAGCAACATCGTAAAAGGCATCACCCATACTGGGATCTAGCCAACATAGTAAAACAGGCATCACCCATCGTGGGATGTAGCCTCTAAGACCGGGATAAGGATACGCATGGTGGCCAGTCACGCGCGTAAGGAAGGATGGTTTGGATAGGTAGAAAAATAATAATAAATGCTGTCAACCTCAACACACAGCAAGTTTGCATAACTTCATCAACCACAGAATATCGGATCGATACTGCCAACGTAATATGTCCAGGATAGTCAACCTTCAAAAATAATCCATGAGAGGAATTTGTTCCACTCACTGGCAAAACTCCTTCCACTCGGTCACTCCTGACCAAACTAACTTCAGAGTCATTAAAATGAACCCGCAATGTCCACAGAAACCCTTGGGAACCCCCAACGGCACTACTCTCCAGCCGACTAGCAATCGCATTGCGCGAGTCTCTCAAACACAACACTCCTTTACATGTCTCCCAAACATAACACCTTTGCGCGTTTACCAAACAATTGCGCATTTCAAATACATCATACCTTTGTGTGCGGAAACATAAGCACCCCTAAAAACAGAAACAGAGAAAACAGAGACCCATACTTTTGTATGTTCTCTAAAGACATTAGTATCACTGTAAATATGTTTCCCTTGCCCCTGTGGCGCACTCGATGCGTGATCAGAAGAGAGGGTTCTCCACTTCTGAACGTCACTGTGTTACAAAACACCCCGCTAAATGGCAAAGGGTGATGGGCCCGCGATCCCATCGCTGCTGTCGGCGCGCGGCCAGAACACCGTCACTGCTAACATAGCAATTAGAAATGGATCTATATGAAAATAAAGCTAATATGGGCGAAGTCTTATCCCACTTGCTAGAATATGGGCGAAGTACTCCACTTCTGATGTCGGCGCGACGCGACGAGCGCCATTATCCATAACAAAAATGATATTAAATGAGAACTAAACCACCCCATCATAATAATATCGTCAGAATGAACTCAATAAACCACCCCATCATAACAATACCGTCAGAATAAACTCACTAAACCACCCCATCATAATAATACGTCAGAATGAACTTACTAAACCACCCCATCATAATAATACCGTCAGAATGAACGCACTAAGCCACCCCATCATAATACCGTCGGAATGAACTCACCACCCATAATAATAATATCGTCATAAACCTCCCATAATAATAATTCCATCACATTTCAATATAAAACAATTAATTACTATTAATGCAGATTATCACCCTGTCATAATAATATTGTAACTCAACACCAAATAATAATCAATTCTGAATATTTGGTACAGTAGATAACCAATTAATTAGTTACAAACCAAATAATAATCAATTCTGACTATTTGGTACAGTAGATAACCAATTAATTAGTTACAAATAATAAATAATTCGTTTACACAAATTAATTATTCAGTGTCTAGGTTAAGCAACTCGCACGCTACGTGTGTACCGCACGACGCCAGAGCCAAGACTGACTTAACATCAGTCGCTCCGCTCCTTTTATACCGAAGCAAGTCGAGTAGTAGGGAGAGAGGCGTGACCGAATCACGCGATGAATGTGGGTAAGCGCCGATATATACATATGTATATGTCACGCCTAGCGCCAACGACTTATATATTAAACAGTGTGAAATCATACGTGCTGCCTTGCAATTGTCTCGTCCTTGATATAACATTGGCGACGAGGATGGGATACGAACTCACGCGTACATAGCGGTCAATTTCAATTCTGTTTATGATAATGATTAAAGTGCCTGTAATTACATATTTTTACACGTTTTAAAGAAATATTATTCATACTTTCTCCAATATACGTTGACGCGAGATTCGCTTACGTTTTTTTGCAGCTGTTCACATAATATACATTATGATAATCACATCAAATGTAATGGTGCCATATGTTTTTTTAACGTGGGGAAATCCCTTATGGATACGCCACCCTCCCGGGGGAGAGGGTGGGTTATGTCCGAGTCGCACGGACTAAAACCCCACGGTGTACCGACAGACCGTTTTGTGGGGGCGGCAAGGGATCGTACAAGCTAATCAACCTTGTAGAGCCGCCCCCACGACCACAATCTCATCTGACGTTAAATGACGATGTGGACTAAGGTGGTAAACACGTTAAGCTAAGAGGCTGACTGACTTTCAAGTGCGGCTGTCGGAATACACCAACAGTTGTTTAACGATAGACTTTCAACTCGAGGGCAGTAGCTGGCTAGGCGGATTTAGAAAAAGCCCTACCACGATGCTATGATTTCCTTCACTGAAAGCTCCGACGCATTTGCAAGGATTTAAACCTACGTCCATCGAGCCGGTGTCCGAACATGCTATCGACTAAACCATCATCGCTTCAAAATCACTTTGTACCAAATTTTGAAGATTCTATGTTTCCGGTAGGAGCCCCTATAGGTGCGTAGCACACTCTGTCTGAGTGTGCTGTGTGGGAGGGATAGCGCCGCGCTCTGGCTGCGGTGGTAGGGCGTGTTTTGTTGCTGCCGAGCGTGGTTTCGGCGATGCTCGGTAGCGACTAGGCTTGACGAGCAATGGCCTCCTTCTGCGAGGAGGTCATCTTGCAGAAGGAAGCGGCGGAGAGAGCCCGTGAGGTAGACCCTCTAAGTGGCCCTCTTCACCAACGGAGGACCGGCGGGAGGAGGC
This sequence comes from Antheraea pernyi, assembly GCA_015888305.1. Lineage (NCBI taxonomy): Eukaryota > Metazoa > Arthropoda > Insecta > Lepidoptera > Saturniidae > Antheraea > Antheraea pernyi. The sequence goes on along the minus strand of MU158806.1, from coordinate 331,010 downwards.
GGCACTTTGCCCGACTCCTCCCGCTACCGTAGTCAGACCTGAGGGGATAGGCCGGGGGACCCATCTCTTCATTGCACAGGTCCGGCGGACGAGGGGAGGTAGCTGGTGTGTACCCAGTCTGCCTCTCTATAGGTAGGAGCCCGGTGGTGACCTTCCACCGGGCGGACCCGTTGAGGCCGCTCTACAAAGTTGCTTAGCATTGTACGATCCCTTGCTGCCCCAACAATTGTCGGTACACCGTGGGGTTTTAGTCCGTACGAGTCGGACATAAAAGGGAGGCTGGGGAATCCATAAGGGATTTCCCCACGTTAATAAAAAAAGGAGCCCCTATATATTGAAAATCGATTAGTGGCTGGGTCATTTTTTGTACAAAGGAGTAGCTGTTTGGCGCTTAGGAACTTCATTTTCATTTATATCTTCAAGCCATAGTCTTTAGTCAGATAAGTTGATGAGTAAGAGCTTAGTATGACAGGAATACATAATGAAAATTATCTATATAACTAGTGAGATTAAATGCCAAGGAGTAGAGGAAGACTGAGGAATGTATAGATGGATTGTATAAAATATAATGATATATATTAAAAAGCGGATGACAATTGACGATGGAGAGTAGGACAGGTAAATATATTGTGCCTCGAATAGTTTGGTAAAAGATAAAATTAGAGGGAGGAAGTGCTATATTCCAAATGGTATTGCTATTGACAACATGAGATGTTCCAACTTATTTTTCAAACGAAATAACCTATTATTATATATAACTTTTTTTAGGTTAGTTATACATCTCTCAAGTTACTCACCTGTTAACAATAGCTAACTCTATGTCTGTTTATTATATCATACCAGATAAAAGATCCCACGCATGTCGATTTTCCTATAGTCACAACCATTCGCTTACCACGACTCAATTGTATGAATAACTAACTATGATTCCATTCTTGTTTTTGTTATTTTAACTTCTACAAGTAATACGTAAAACTTGTCCAAACTAATGCAGTACTAACAGTGGAATTGCACATGGAATATATGCAAGAAGACATAACGGCAAATGAGACGTTTATTGTCATATTCAACCCGTCTTTACCATCCGAACCAGGTACGGCACAGTTGCATTGAAAACTTGAAATAGAAAATAAAACAACGGAAACGTTCGAACAAATGGATTCTGATTGAAAACTCTTGTTTATCCTCGGGATCACAGTTGAAATAATACTGAACAAGTCGGTTTGAAATAAAAACAACCGTTCACCTGTCTGTGAGTTTCCATTAACACAAACTTATGTTAGAAAACTTCGATCCTTACAAAATGTCCAAAGTATAGGTTCCCGGTAACTACACTATACGTTTTGTTTATCGAATGGCGAGTGGGACTTACATTAACTTTGAAAAAAAGGTATTGTTTATAATATAATTTAAACTTTATATTTCAAGAAACTTTAAATATAAGAGAGGTAGTTTAATGAACTAAAAGACATATGGGAGGCTATAAAAGTATTTGATGAAGAGGCAAAGAATCATATTCACTTATACCTATAATTACGATATTATTCTTACTAATCATTTCCTATTATATAAGAATATGTTGTACTGAAACATGTTTAATGTTGTAGAAGATAAATTATACTAACTAATAATATTATAAAGGCTTCTGTGAACGTCTAATTCAACAGGTTTACAAGCAAACACAAAAACGTGTAACTTTTCAATTAGCATAACAGTAAATTATGTTAATGACTATGTCCGGTACCGCTATCGAGAGGCGAGACTACAACGCCACCCGGGGAACCACTATTGACCTGCGATACCGCGCTATTGACTTTATCGGGGGTGTTACTAATGACCTCGAACGCTATTGGTTGAAGTTACCGGCTGTTCCTTATTCACCCCGGTGTGAGACTACATTGGTGGGAGTTCGGCATATAAAGGGCAAGATGTCGCTGATTTGTACGCACTCCTACGTGGAAGTTACTGTAAGGCGAAGCTCTGCCCGGATAAATAGTTACAGTATCTTCAGAGTATTTATTGGTGTTCCTGACCGACTGGCTGATTATACGTATTGTGTAACAATTATGAAAAATCTTGATCTGTATAAGATTTAACATAAGCTAGTATTGTTAAGTCATGAAGAAACATATCACGGTGAAACCACAGAGTCATAAGCATTTCTCTAATGCCCATTTGACTCGCTACCTCCGCAAAAATAAACGTATAAACACTCACCTATAGATATGTTCCAGTAGCTGTACTTACAAGCTAATCGCAATTTAGCTTAGAAAGAAAGAAAAAGTTTTTATTGTTGGAAAACATCAGTACCACGAGATAAATAAAGGAAACATACATATAGTTATTTAGATATATCCAACTATGACAACCCTATTTGCTACATGTTGCAGTACAACTGAGTGGTACTACAGCGCTGGTTTTCAATGGGGAGCCATAACAATGTACGGACGTGTAGCCGATAGCTTAGGAAAAATATTACAGAACTCATAATATATAAATAATAAAAAAATATTAAATTAAAAATACAACAAAGCAATAATGAAATACAGGTGAGCAACTAACAAAACAAAAAAAAATACTACAAACGCAGAGTGATATAAAATTGAAAACAATTACTAATGTCCCTATCGAAATACCTCTCACAATCCCGGCTGCACTTGCTAAGACATTCGGTATTATCGTTTAAGACGTAAAAGTTTAAAGCATTTCAATGGAAACGCACAACCAAGAGAAGTTGTTTTCTATCGTCTTCCAGTCAGTACCAGGTCGCTGGTTCTCACTTATTATCTAGATACTGTAAAATACACTATTGAATCCTTTTCATCGGGTCTAGGTAAAGATTGACATAGACTTTTATTGGAACGAGTGTTTTGTTAGATTCCAAACGTATTTAGTTGAAGAAGGGATTTCCCCACGTTAATAAAAAAAGGAGCCCCTATATATTGAAAATCGATTAGTGGCTGGGTCATTTTTTGTACAAAGGAGTAGCTGTTTGGCGCTTAGGAACTTCATTTTCATTTATATCTTCAAGCCATAGTCTTTAGTCAGATAAGTTGATGAGTAAGAGCTTAGTATGACAGGAATACATAATGAAAATTATCTATATAACTAGTGAGATTAAATGCCAAGGAGTAGAGGAAGACTGAGGAATGTATAGATGGATTGTATAAAATATAATGATATATATTAAAAAGCGGATGACAATTGACGATGGAGAGTAGGACAGGTAAATATATTGTGCCTCGAATAGTTTGGTAAAAGATAAAATTAGAGGGAGGAAGTGCTATATTCCAAATGGTATTGCTATTGACAACATGAGATGTTCCAACTTATTTTTCAAACGAAATAACCTATTATTATATATAACTTTTTTTAGGTTAGTTATACATCTCTCAAGTTACTCACCTGTTAACAATAGCTAACTCTATGTCTGTTTATTATATCATACCAGATAAAAGATCCCACGCATGTCGATTTTCCTATAGTCACAACCATTCGCTTACCACGACTCAATTGTATGAATAACTAACTATGATTCCATTCTTGTTTTTGTTATTTTAACTTCTACAAGTAATACGTAAAACTTGTCCAAACTAATGCAGTACTAACAGTGGAATTGCACATGGAATATATGCAAGAAGACATAACGGCAAATGAGACGTTTATTGTCATATTCAACCCGTCTTTACCATCCGAACCAGGTACGGCACAGTTGCATTGAAAACTTGAAATAGAAAATAAAACAACGGAAACGTTCGAACAAATGGATTCTGATTGAAAACTCTTGTTTATCCTCGGGATCACAGTTGAAATAATACTGAACAAGTCGGTTTGAAATAAAAACAACCGTTCACCTGTCTGTGAGTTTCCATTAACACAAACTTATGTTAGAAAACTTCGATCCTTACAAAATGTCCAAAGTATAGGTTCCCGGTAACTACACTATACGTTTTGTTTATCGAATGGCGAGTGGGACTTACATTAACTTTGAAAAAAAGGTATTGTTTATAATATAATTTAAACTTTATATTTCAAGAAACTTTAAATATAAGAGAGGTAGTTTAATGAACTAAAAGACATATGGGAGGCTATAAAAGTATTTGATGAAGAGGCAAAGAATCATATTCACTTATACCTATAATTACGATATTATTCTTACTAATCATTTCCTATTATATAAGAATATGTTGTACTGAAACATGTTTAATGTTGTAGAAGATAAATTATACTAACTAATAATATTATAAAGGCTTCTGTGAACGTCTAATTCAACAGGTTTACAAGCAAACACAAAAACGTGTAACTTTTCAATTAGCATAACAGTAAATTATGTTAATGACTATGTCCGGTACCGCTATCGAGAGGCGAGACTACAACGCCACCCGGGGAACCACTATTGACCTGCGATACCGCGCTATTGACTTTATCGGGGGTGTTACTAATGACCTCGAACGCTATTGGTTGAAGTTACCGGCTGTTCCTTATTCACCCCGGTGTGAGACTACATTGGTGGGAGTTCGGCATATAAAGGGCAAGATGTCGCTGATTTGTACGCACTCCTACGTGGAAGTTACTGTAAGGCGAAGCTCTGCCCGGATAAATAGTTACAGTATCTTCAGAGTATTTATTGGTGTTCCTGACCGACTGGCTGATTATACGTATTGTGTAACAATTATGAAAAATCTTGATCTGTATAAGATTTAACATAAGCTAGTATTGTTAAGTCATGAAGAAACATATCACGGTGAAACCACAGAGTCATAAGCATTTCTCTAATGCCCATTTGACTCGCTACCTCCGCAAAAATAAACGTATAAACACTCACCTATAGATATGTTCCAGTAGCTGTACTTACAAGCTAATCGCAATTTAGCTTAGAAAGAAAGAAAAAGTTTTTATTGTTGGAAAACATCAGTACCACGAGATAAATAAAGGAAACATACATATAGTTATTTAGATATATCCAACTATGACAACCCTATTTGCTACATGTTGCAGTACAACTGAGTGGTACTACAGCGCTGGTTTTCAATGGGGAGCCATAACAATGTACGGACGTGTAGCCGATAGCTTAGGAAAAATATTACAGAACTCATAATATATAAATAATAAAAAAATATTAAATTAAAAATACAACAAAGCAATAATGAAATACAGGTGAGCAACTAACAAAACAAAAAAAAATACTACAAACGCAGAGTGATATAAAATTGAAAACAATTACTAATGTCCCTATCGAAATACCTCTCACAATCCCGGCTGCACTTGCTAAGACATTCGGTATTATCGTTTAAGACGTAAAAGTTTAAAGCATTTCAATGGAAACGCACAACCAAGAGAAGTTGTTTTCTATCGTCTTCCAGTCAGTACCAGGTCGCTGGTTCTCACTTATTATCTAGATACTGTAAAATACACTATTGAATCCTTTTCATCGGGTCTAGGTAAAGATTGACATAGACTTTTATTGGAACGAGTGTTTTGTTAGATTCCAAACGTATTTAGTTGAAGATGAAGAAAAACGGAATAAGGATGATTTAGGTAGGTTTTTTTCTTAAATATAGATTAATAAGTGGTATTTAGTTGAAGAAAAACGGAATAAGGATGGTTTAGGTAGGTTTTTTTCTTAAATATAGATTAGTAAGTAGTATTTAGTTGTAAAAAAAGGAATAAGGATGATTTAGGTAGGTTTTTTTATTAAATATAGATTAATAAGTAGTATTTAGTTGCAGAAAAATAGAATAAGGATGGTTTAGGTAGGTTTTTTTCTTAAATATAGATTAGTAAGTACACAAGCATTTGTATTTATATCACATGAAAGCCTTAGTTCTGGCAAAAAATTTGCCAGGTGGGTCACCTGATGTTAACTGATCACCACCGTCCATAGACACTTGCAACACCAGGGGAGTCACAAGTCCGTCACCATCCTTACCGTCCTGTGTTTAGGGAGGGGGGGATGAAGGGAAAGGGGAAGGAGAGGAGAGGTGGGGCTCCGGCTCTCTCACTGACCGAACAAAACGCAAGAATGCAAGCACTGTTACTTCACGTTGATTTTCTGTGAGAGGGTGGTACTACCCCGGTCGAGCCGACCCATTCATGTTGAAACCAGTTATAGATTCAGCGTGGTTCAACCACCTACCAATAGATCAGCTACTCTTTCTTATGAAACATCTTTTCTAATAAAACAGTTGTGAAGATATATCATTATGTATCTCCTTCTAAACTACACTCATCAAAAAAGTCTAAGCAACATGTACTAATTTAAATTTTAGGATGGTTCTTCACATTATAACGTTGTATTCTATTTTTAAAATAATATCTTTAGGGTTCTATGATGTAAAAATAACAGCTGTTGTCCTTATAAGTCCTTTTAATAACAGAAATGAA
>MU158806.1:303549-323001 GCA_015888305.1 Antheraea pernyi | reverse complement strand
AGGTCCTTTAATAGTGATGACGGTCCAGGTTTTATTAAAGTATTAGGGATACAATGGGATCCGAAGTTAGATAGTTTTACCTATCGTTTGAATTTACCGCTCAAAGAAGATAAAATTACTAGGCGAAGCATTTTATCTATAGCGGCTCGGTTATATGATCCGTTGGGTTGGATTAGTCCGGTTATTTTTAGATTTAAGTTGTTACTTCAGGCTTTAATTAGCAGCGCGGCTAACAAAAAAATGGACTGGGATGCTCAAGCACCTGACCATATAGTTCAGGATTGGCACGGTATTTTGTCGGATCTACATTATCTGGAGCGACTCTCAGTCGGACGATGTATAAAGCCTGCAGGTAACACTCGGTAATTATAGTGTGAATATTTTCAAAAACCTGAAGCCTATGGGGTGGCGTATGTAGCCATGACAAAACTATAGTGCTGTCACTCCAAGCTACTACATCCTCAAACTCAATTTGATGTTTCATGGTGGAAACAACATGGTTGAGGAGTTTCATTAATAATACCGCACCGTTGAGTTCCAGTTTTGGTATCGTCTGTTGAATGTTTAGGGGGGCTACCCTAGACTTAGCCATTAGTAAACGTACCCTGGTGACTCCGTTATTATCCTCCGATCTAAGATAAACCGCAGCCGCAAAACCCACGGATGATCCGTCCCTGAATAGGTCATAATGATGTTGTTGTGTTTACGATTGATGTATTCTTATAAATCATATAGGGAGCGAATATGGATTCATTCATAATCATTTATATATATGTTTACACTACTATGACAAAGTGAAGAGATTTGATTTTTAGTTTGTCATGGATACACTCAAAAAATACTTAATCGATTTTAAAAACTTGTTCACCTATAGAAAGCTATCATCCAGTAACATGGATCGTATTTTAGTTTCAAAATCTCTATATTAACGTGATCGAAGCCGCGAGCAAAATCTAATGAAATCTAATGAATACGTTTGAATAAAATTAAAGAACATGTCATTAGCTCGAACTAATTTCTGAAATAACGGAATCAGTTTTGAAGAGACATTTGCTAACAATTAATACATGTGATTAATATGTAACGTTTTTCCGTTGGGTTGAAATTTAAGACAGAAATAATGACAGTGCTACCAGTAAAAATAAAAGGCAATGGATAATTTATTCTGATTGGGGTGGCAACCACCACACCCACACTGATCGGGGTACCTAGCCTAGGAAGTGGACTGTATATTTAAAATTGGCTGGAGGTAGATACCCCTGAAAATAAATGCCGAAAGTATGTCTCTTTATAATCGGGATAAAACGCTCACTTACTTGATAAGTTTTCTCCGCCGCCGTAGCCGTGGTGAGAGCACCAGTGGTCCAACACGTACACACCCAATGCACAAATATAAATTAATATCCGCCGTGTCACTTGTATGGTGAGCGAGCCCGAGTGTAAGCGCGAGTTTCGAACAAGTGTCTCCGAGTAAGTCCGCCGAGTAAGTGACCGATCATCCCGATTGTCCGTTGACAAGCAATGTGTCAAAAAATAAATAAATTTTGGCTACCCCCAACCAATTTATGCCCGAACAATAATCAAATTTTTTTTTACAACCAGTCAGTATGTCATCAATAACAAAAAAGTATACTTATCTACGCACTTTGTTTGAGTAAATACTTAGAAATTAATTAATATAAATGGTAAAATTTGTAATATCACGCATGTTGCTTAGACTTTTTTGATGTATGTATAATAAAACTATAGAATCGATGTGTCTTTACATGAATATTTTTGCCAAAAATTGATTGCAGTTGATATAAACTGTCTGTCAGGATACAATGAGAATATTTTTTAAATCTTTGTCGGTCTCTTTATCTTTTAAAAGAGTTAGTTATACGATTTCTACCTGTTGTCGTAGTAGTCTAGTGGTTTGACCGGTGGAATATCATTCGAAACCCGGCATGTAGTAAAGAATTTTTCGAAATTCACATACATTTACTAATTGAAATGGTAACTGTATTGGCTGTCGGTAAAGGAAAATATCCTGAGGAGCCCTGAACCTGAGAAATGTTCTTGTAGTATTACTATATGTGGGAAAATATAAGACTGTGGATTTTCTTATAGATTAAAATCGTCAATACCTCATGGGCTGTCGTGGTGATTATGCCCAAACTTTCCTTCGCGAAGAGGCCTATGTCCCTGCAATGGGTCTCTTACAGGCTGATTGATGACATAATTTCTCATGGGGTTTTGCACACATAATTTAATGGCTATGTGACTAAATTGTTCGGATATTTCGTCAGTTAACGTAGATTTGAATCCTTGCGTACGAGTCGGAGCTTTCGGCGAAGGAAAACATCGTAGGAAATCATAATAGTAGGGCTTTGTTCTAGCCCACTTTGTTATTCACTACTCTCAGGATGAAAATTTGTCGCCAAACACTCATAGTAGTGTTGCGGCAGGTACACTTGGGACCTAGCCCTTTTCTACGTGTAACGTGCTTACGTGCTCGCCCGAGGCAAGTTCGCGTTATCCTTTTTCGCAAGTCTAATCTTTTTTTTTATACGTGGGGAAATCCCTTATGGATACGACACCCCCCCCCCGGGGGAGAGGGTGGGTTATCTCACGGTGTACCGTTCGACCGTATTATTGGGGCGGCAAGGGATTGATCTATGCTTCTCCCCTTGAAGAGCCGCCCCAACGGTCCGCCCGGCGGAAGGTGACCACCGGGCTCCTACCTACAGAGAGGCAACCGGGTACACACCGGCTGCCCCCCCTCGTCCACCAAACCTGTGCAATGAGGAGATGGGCAAAGCGACCACTTAGAGGGTCTACCTCGCGGGCCCTCTCCGCCGCCCCTTTCTGCGAGATGACCTCCTCGCAGAAGGAGGCCATCGCTCGCCAAGCCTGTTCGCTGCCGATCATGGCCAAAACCACGCTCGGCAGCGACAAATTCCCCCTACATTCCCCACCGCCGCAGCCAGAATGCGGCGCTGCCCCTCCCACGCAGCACACTCGGACAGAGTGTGCTGCGCGGTGTCCTCATCAGCGCCGCACTCGTGACATGCGGCGGTCGGCTCCCTGCGTGCGATATGGTGCAGGTACCATCCGAAGCAACCGTGCCCGGTGAGTACCTGACCTTTACTAGCAGATAGCGGACTTTTTACGAGTATTCTGTAAGCTACATATCATCACGTAATTCTCTGAGGTCTAAGGAATAGCCGTAAAATCGAACAGAGATAATTAAAAATCGACCAAAAAGTATCGTAATGGAAAGATTGTCATGAAAGTTAAGAAGTAAGTTAAAGCGATGACGGCTTAATTGATATCGTATCGGACACCTACGTTCGAATCCTTGCAACTGAATTGGCTTCGGTGAAGGAAAACATCAGGTTTTTTCTAAGCCCGCCGCCCGCTAGCTACTACCCTCAAGTTAAAAACCTATCATCAAGCACCTGTTGGTGTGTTTCGGCACACGCACTTGATTGCCAATCTCCTCTAGGCTCAGCGTGATTACCATCTCGTACTACGTCGCAAATGAGATCGTGGTCAGACCCTAAAACCTACAAGTTATTTTAAAAAATCACAGCTTGTTGATGTGGGCTTTCGTAATACCCTTTAACTTGACATCTATCACTAAGCTCCAGTAGATGTATTCCGGCAGCTGTACTTCTTACTCAGTTCTCCCGCCAATCTCCCCCCCGGGCTACGACTAGGGTGTCATCTGCGTAACAGATAAGGCGCGGCCACGGAGCACCCAGTCATAGCCCAGGTTCCACAAGAGCGGCCCCAATGCCGACCCCTGTGGAACCCCTCTCCTGGTGACTCGTCGGATCATACGTCCGTCGCCATCCACGTAGGCGACCTCCCTATCTTCAAGATACGCCTCCAACAGCCGCCGCAGGTACGGGGGCACTCCGAAATATCGGAGCGCCTCCCGTATAACTCCATGCGGCAGGCTGTTGAAGGCGTTGGCGATGTCCAAAGGCACCGCCAAAACCCTCTCCCCCTGGGAGGTCGCCTCAGTGGACAGCGACTTCAGGAGGCACAGAGCGTCAATTGATTCCTTTGAATATTAAATAACGTTTACTTTAGAGTGTACCTTAGTATTTTTATATTTATTATCTGTCATGTTTTAATAACAATAACATAAAACAAGGAATCAAATGAAAAAGTTTCATTTAATATTTACAGAAAAATATGCATTATATATATCAAAGAGCGAATTATAAACGAGTACCTGAACCGTTGCTGTGGCTCAGTTATTATATCATTACATATTGATAAGAATATATAATTGTTGCTGATAATATGACCAATAAACATAGCTTAACGATTTAAATTATTTTTTTAATATGAAAAACTGCTTTTTGTGACTTATATATGAAAGTTACATATATGCTGTCGTTGACTTTTTTGTAGGCATTGTCAAGCTCTACAACTTTTCTCTAGAACTCAATAATATATCTCTCATTTTTAAGGCACCGTTAGTAAGAAACCTTTTCGTTCGACCGTTTTTTTTCCGACTTTGCAAATACGAATACTACAAAAAGTCACCGGGGGTGCCCAAGATCGCAACTTCTTTCGCACGATCCGGTATGGGCGCCCCCAAGGATCCCCCTCCACCGTTTGGAGTAGCTCTTCCCATGCAGCTTCTTTTGCCCGGCTGATGGCAGCCTGTAGGGTTTTCCTACACTCCCTGTAGCTACCATACAGCCGGGCCTCCGCCTCAGGGTCACGGTGCCGCCGTCGGCGGCTGCGCTCGAACAGCCGCCGGGCCGCGGAGCAAGCCGCGCGGAGCTCTGCGAGCTCCGGCGACCACCAGTACACCGCCCTCTTGTTTGTTGGGCGGTGCACGCTCCGCGGCATCGACGCGTCGCAAACCTCCGTGAGGGCACCACGGAGGCGGGCTGCAGACGCGTCGACGTCTTCCCCTGTGGGAGGGGGCATGGCCCAGGCCTGGACGATGGCCGCCTCTTCCGCTAATTCTCGGTTGAGGCGGCTCACCGCCCAACAGGGGAACCTCGCGCCCCTCCGGGGGCGGGTACCAGTACCGGCTTGAGAGGTGGAGACCTAAAAAAAAGGACGTAGGAATTTTGATATTGGCGTCAAAAAATTAATTTCTATATTTTGATAAGTTTAACATTAGAAAAGAATATTCTATATACATAATTTTGTAATGTTTTTGTTTCTTAAATGTTTTTCGTCTATAGACTAACGATTTGAACGATTCAAAAAGCCAACTTGGCAAATAACAGACACCCTAATATTCATTCATGGACAAAAAACTTTCTCCCTTTTAATATAATAGAATTTATTGTATCACATAAACGGTAAGTCTAATCCGGTGGATAGTGCTGTTGTAGTATCATAGATTTTTTCAATTTTCCAATTTAATGTTTTTTTCCCACAATAAAAAATTAATAAACCCAAATTAATAGCCTCGCAGAACCTTTCGATATTGTTTTTATATTCACGATTTAGTTATGAAATTAATTTAGCCTGTCTACAAGATTCGCTGTTTATTATATAAGTACATAGTAGATACAAACGTATAATGTAAACGCGCCCTTAATTTTCCCTACGCTAATGAAGTGCCACGAAATCGGCTCGGTGATTAGCGCCCCGTGATAATTAGAGTTCATTTGTACCGCGCCAATTTAAGGGTGTTACGCAGTTGAGCATCGTTTGAGATTTAAGCTCTGAACGCGCGGTGTTGAAATTTGATTGATTGCGTATTGATTCCGTTTGATCGATGGAGCGTCAAATTTTAAAGTAATCATCGCGTTCTCCATTATTTGTGGTTAAAAATAATTACTAAATGTGATACGTGTTTCAGATTTCAATCAAATCTTTTGGGACTTTTGACATTTTTATATGATATGCCAGTTCATGTGTGATATCTTGATTTATAATTGGACCCAGTAGATGCCGCTGCGATTGACGTTTAGGATTTTTTTATTAACCAGGCAGGACAACGTCCGCTGGGTCCGCTAGTAATATTATAAATGTGGATGTGAGTTTGTTTGTTATGCTTACTACTCAACCGATTATAATGCAATTAATTACATGCTATTAAATGTATAGAAAAGGACACAGAATACTTTTCACCCAAAAGGCGTCATAAAGGCGTCTATTCTCGAGGCGTTGGTTACATCTACATTAATGCAAATGAAGTCGCGACTAACGGCTAGTATTTCATTAAATTGCAAACATAGAGGAAGTCATAAGGGGCCGCTAGAATTTCATATATATTCAGGGGTTAATTTTGCAATTTTTATGAAACATTTATTTCAACCGCACTTATATTTAATTTAAAAAAAAGAATAACAATTTTTGCGGTTTGAATTTTCGCAAAACTCTGCTAGCTTGGAAAAGGCGGTCGATCGCACAACGGCATGAGAGAGGGCGGTGTTTCCGGCGAATGACGTCACCGGCCAGCTGTGGCAGCTACTTCCGGTCCACGCGCGAACCAAGTCAACATTTTGTAGACTTATTTAGAGTATGGGATATATTCCCGAATAAAGGTCGCATGAGTTAGAAATTTTAAATTGGAATATTTTTATTCATTCTTACCCTTTTAACATGGAATTATTGGGCAGCAGTTATGGTTTCAACATGAATGGGTCGGCTCGTCCGAAGTAGTACCACCCTCTCACAGAACACCGACGTGAAGTAACAGTGCTTGCATTCTTGCGTTTCGTTCGGTCAGTGAGAACGCCGGAGGTCCACCTCCTTTCCCCCTTTCCCTTCCCCTTTCTCTACTCCTTTCCCATATACAGGCTGGCAACACACTTGCGACTGCCCTGGTGTTGCTAGTATATATGGACGATGGTGATTACTTAACATCAGGTGACCCATCTGCTCATTTACATCCTTTTCACATAAAAAAATGGTTTTTGTCTAGTTTAATCTCAGAAATGGCTGAATCTATTCTAATCAAAATAAGATAACTTTTCAGAATATGTAGAATACATAATAATACCACGTTTTTGGATAAAGAGTAGGGGAGCTGAATGTGATTAATGATAGAATGTAATATTAATAACTATTATCAGCAAAACGATTATTACCTTTAAGCAATTATAGACGTAATTACAATTGTATTTCGATGAAGCTGTTAAGGTCTCGCTAGGCTTATAGCGTAGTCAGTTTGAAAAAAAAACATTAACCATTAAAAAAAAAATCGAAGCAGTCATGAGGTCTCGCGACAGATGTCAGAAAAATGGAATAATTGTGTTCTCTTTTCATTTTTGTAATGTAGAATAGTCTGAATGAAGCCCGGCAGACGTTATCCCACCCTAATAATAAAATAGTACACATATAGCTCATGGGAAGCGTGCAGCGATGATGACGCGAGTTTCACACTTTTCGTTCACCCAAAAAGTGTTCAACGCGTCTAAAGATTTTTTCAGTTCAATAACACTTAACCAATGCTTTACCAATATAAAATACGTTGTTAAAACAACAAAATAATTTTCACATAAGCGAAGTCACGGAGAAATCCTACTTTGTAAAAATATGCAATATCAAATATTCCTTACTAACCAGCATAAACCTAGGGGATGAATATCATAATAAAATTCACACAGGCCTTATCTAAACATTACATATTCCAGAAGTTTCCACCGAGTCGGATGTCATCCGGGGATTATTCAAATAAGTAGATCACCTCTCTCATTTATAACTCGATCCGTATCTTATCCCGGATCAATGATGGACTCCGCGATGAGAAGTCACTAAAAAACCTAGTCGATTTAACTCAGTGGGTTAAATCTACTCTAAAATATAACACGAGAAATAACTTAAAAAAAGTGTCAACTATAATAATTCTATACATTTAAACGAGCAATGCTTGTTTATTTTTATATTGTTATATATTCAGGATCTCGGAAACGGCGGCAGCGATTTTCGTGAAACTTAGTATAGGGACGATACATCGATCTAGCTAGACTTCATTCATAGACAACTTTTTTTTATCCGAGTTTTCAGGCAATGAAAAAATATAGCTAGAGTATAAAGGTAAATTTCGCCGCCGCTGACAAAACAAAAATAGCTCAGATGGAAATCGGTTGCTTCTAAAATCCGTCTAACCCTATTTCGAATCCGAGTGACAGCAAAAGAGATGTCTTTTTTTTTTGTATAAAAATGCTAATTTTGTGAGACAAACCTAACAGTTTATTTTAATTATAAAATGTTTTTTAAAGAACCGAGCTATGCTCGGTCGTCCAGGTACTATTAATTATAGAGTGAATGACAATATTTAAATTTCAGAATATGTTTATTGAAATTATTTATATAAATTTGGTTTTCATATGTATTGGCACTAGGAGCAATAATTATATACATTTTTATAAAGTCTATTAATCAATGAAACGTATGATGAGCTGCAAAATGTGAATGTCACATGTACACAGCCTATACTATTGCTAGTCTAACGCAAGCCGCGCAAACGCAATACGGCTCGTCACGCTTACTAGCATGTCATGACGCGATATTATAGTTTTATCTCCTGCCAAAAATACCGCTCAACGAGCCTGAAGAAGTTGTCACTTCAAAAATAAGCTGTTCATTGGACGGATTTTCATTATTTTCAAAGTCAATTTTGACTCACTGGCGACGTATGCACTGTGTCGATGAAGCGACACTATAAAGAGGTGGTAAATGGCGGTCATATTTTTGATTTACAAATTTGCATAAAACAATTCGGCAGGCGCGCACAATAACGAGCCGTTTAATCAGCATAATGGACCCATTTACAAGTCAAAATAATTCGATGTTCTCTTTGATAATAAAATATTTTATTGCTACACCGATGTTCGCGACGCTGTGCTTTTTTCCCTTGATATTTTTCATGACGTTATCTTTATTATTATTAATTATTTCGTATCAATCATTAATAAATATTATTATGGACGTAACTTTGCACTTCGGCCTGGAAATGATTGGCCGCTACCACGTCACATTGCATCAAAAAACATTCGATTTTATTTACGGACTGAACCAAAAAACGTTAATCTGAAACTAATAACAAAGAGAGAGCGAAACATTAGTAACTGAAACAACAAAAAAGTTGAGGCAGTTATAAGAATTGCAAACAGAAGTAAAAACTCAAAACAATATAATAACTGTGTTCTCATTTGAATTTTTAAAACAATTATAGTATGAATTATTGAACATTCATAATTTGTAAATTTAATTTTTTATAATTAGTCCAGTTTCCACATCTATTGGCATTCTGAACGACAATTATATATATACATTTTTATATAGTTTCCTAGCGGGCACACCAGACGTTGTTGTGATTTTTGCAGGTAATAAAATATGTATACTATACAGACACGAGAGTGGGCCAAAACTTTGTATGTAGATTATATGAATGTAGGTTGGCATCGACTTCAAATATATTATTAGGTAGCGCGAATATTTTTTATTGAATTGGTTTAATTTAATTATTCAGTTATTTTTAGCTTTTTAGTGCCTGTATAGGAAATGAATTTAGGAGGACTGTATCCACCACTCACCCGCACTAGGAGATCCTCTTCTTCGGGGTACCCCGGCTTGGTTCGTGGCTTAGATCGCTTGTTTGTTAATATTAGGACACAAAGTTTACACTGGCACTTGGTTTCTTTTAATAGTTTGTTAGATAGCTGTACCGGTTTTGCAATGTTTATTAGCGCAGATAACTCAGAGCGGTTTTGTATGTTGCTAGATTCAAAGGTAAACTGTTTTGCCTTAGAGGGCAGCACTTGCGAACGTTTTTAAAGGTGCGTTCACGAAAAGTAGTGGACAGATACATTCCTTTTAAACGATAAAGTAATATGAAAATAAAAGATTTGTGCTAACATATAAATTACTACAGATAACAAAAGTACGGAACATGCCGCCGACCTTAAAATAGCTTATTTTAAAAGTAACAATATAAACAAACTTAACATAGGGTTACGATATGTTATACTACGCTATTTAATAAATAGGTAGAGGACAGACCTTTACTACAGGTCTTTTGGTAAGGGTGTTACCAATGCGTACAGTTACAACGCGAACAATACCGTCCGTACCCGGATGAAGCTTATGCACACGAGCCAGGCGCCATTGCAGCGAAGGGAGGTTGTTGTCGATTACCACAACTATAGTACCCTCAACGAGGGGTATGTTCGTATTGTCGCGGAACCATTTACTTCTTTGTTGAAGTTGATGTAGATATTCAACACTCCAGCGTTTCCAAAAATGCTGTACGGCTTGTTGAATTATTTGCCATCGAACGAGGCGACTGGGATTGTCAGTTGATAAGTCGACTTCAGGTAAGGAAGTTAATGGTTCCCCAATTAGAAAATGTCCTGGAGTGAGAGGTAATGGATCCGTGGGATCGTTACTCTGTATGCAAAGAGGTCTCGAGTTAAGTATGGCTTCAATTTGACATAGAAGTGTATTAAATTCATCGTGATTTAAGGTAAGTTGCCCTATGACGCGGTAAAGATGAGTTTTCATGCTTTTGACCGCAGCCTCGAATATACCACCGAAATGACTTGCATACGGTGGGTTAAAATGCCAATGTATAGATAGAGAGATTAATTTTTCATTTATATGTGCTTGCGTTTCTTCATTTTGTAAAAAGTTATGCAAATCTTTCAAGTAACGATCGCAGCCTACAAAATTTCGACCGCAATCTGAATAGACGTCGGTGCAAAGTCCGCGTCGGGAAATAAAGCGTCGTAAAGCGTTAATAAATGACTCTGTGGATAAATCTGGTACTAATTCTAAATGCACTGCCTTCGTTGACATGCATACAAAGACGCATACATAACATTTGTATTTATTCGCGTTGCGATATTTACTTGATTTTAGAAAGAAATGTCCTGCGAAATCTACACCTACATGTAGGAATGGCCTGAGAGCTCGCACTCTTGCGGCGGGAAGTGGAGCCATAGGTGGCTGCGGAGCAAATGGCCGAGTGCGAAAACAACGAATGCAGCGGCGTGTGTACATTCGGACCGCATCGCGGGCAGATATTATCCAGTACTTTTGAGATAAAAGAAATTGCAATGTCTGCGGACCTACGTGCAGATATAATCTATGATAATAGTCTATAAGTAACGTCGTGAAGAAATGTTTTTTAGGTAGAATGATCTGATGCTTGGCCTCGTAAGAAATTTGAGCATGTTGAATCCTACCGCCGACCCTGATAAGTCCGGCTTCATCAAGAAAGGGTTTCAGCTTTTGGAGTTTGTTTGAGCAGAAATCGTTATCCTTCAAACGGGAAATGTCGTCCGCAAACTCATTTTGCTGCACGAGGCTGATAACTCGATTTAAAACGAATTTTGTTTCAGGGACGGTGATGCAAGAAGAAGAATAAGATTTTATCTTACAGCATCTATGGTAGAATCGAAAGATTATGGAAACAACGCGTAGTAATTTTGGTAATGATGAAAATCGCTCTAAAAATTGTAAGTCAGGTATGACTTGTTTTGATATAAAAACGTATTTCCGTCGTTCTTCATTTGTTTGTAAATCTGCGTTGGAAATAGGCCAGTCAGATTGGGCCTGCTTAAGCCAGGAAGGCCCATTAAACCACATCTCATGGTCTAAGTTCGATGGCAGTTCACCTCTGGATGCTGGATCCGCAGGATTGTGCTCGGAACGGACGTGACGCCAGTGTGCGGCAGGCACACGACTCGTGGTCTCCGTGACACGGTTAGATACAAAAGTACGCCATTCATGCGACGATGAGCGTAGCCATGCAAGTGTGACCGTAGAGTCACTCCAAGCATACACATTTTCAATGGACAGAAGGTTAGCATAGGTAACAAGTATTTTGTTTATTAGTTTTGATAAAAGAAAAGCGGCGCATAGCTCTAAGCGTGGTAAAGTTATGCGCTTCAAAGGTGCAACCTTTGTTTTAGCAAGGAGAAGATAAACATGAACCGTGTCTTGAGCATCAATGACACGTAGATACACACAAGCAGCATATGCCTTTTCGGAAGCGTCTGAGAAGCCATGTATTTGTATGTCGCTATTGTGATTAGGAAGCACGTGACGTGGCAAAGAGATAGATTGAAGTAAAGGAAGTTCAGATATAAACCTTGACCAGAGATCACAAACACCTTGGGGAGGAGCTTCATCCCAACCCGTGCCTGAAATCCATAGAAGTTGAATCAAATGCTTAGCAAATAATATGATAGGGCTAAGGAATCCCAAAGGGTCGTAAATTTTTGAAATCTCTGAAAGCATTATGGGGGGGGGAGGAGGTGTAAAGGGGAGATGGGTCTCCGGCGCTCTCACTGACTGAACGAAACGCAACAACGCAAGCACTATTACTTCACGTCGGTGTTTCTGTAGGAGCGTAGTACTAACCCGAGCGAGCCGACCCATTAATGCTGAAACCATAGCTTCAGCGAGGCTCTACGACCTACATGTGAGAGTGTGGTACTACCTGGGGAGAAGCCGATCTATTCATGTTGAAACCTGTAATAGCTACAGCGTGACTCTACCACCTACACAACTAGTAATAGATTTTTAAGTTTTGCGTTGTTAGTTAAAGATAATCATTATAAAAAGCATTTCTAACATGCTAAGCTCGAAGCTACTTTGGGATTTCGACCTACATGTTTCTAAAATCATTTTAAACTTAAGTTATGTTGAATCATCTATTCTAGATTAAACGTCAATGATTGAAGGGAGGCGTGAAACACGAGTAATCGATCGTGGTTAAATCGATTTTTAACCGACTTCCGACTCCCAAGGAGGAGGTTACTACGTTCGGTTGTATGAAATTTTTAATGTTTAACCGACTTCGAAAAAGAAGGAGGGTACTACGTTCGGTTGTATGTTTTTTTATAGTAGCACGGCAAAATGACCGCATTGTGCCTGATGGTAAGCACAGTACAATCCAAAAACAATGGCGATCACCGAGTGACACAGTATCCATCGCCGGTCGCCGCTGTCATGCCGGCCTGCGAAAAGCTGGATATGACAGGCTGATCCCGAAACGCGACCCGCAGAAGCGAATCACTATGACGGGCTTTTTCGCCTTATACATGGTGGTTGCGACCCAGTCAGGCTGAAAAACCCTACCACCCCGCATTTTTTTTGTATGTTAATCGATATCTCCGTCAATTATGAACCGATTTTAATGATTCCTTTTTTTATTTAAATTGGTTATATTCAGAGGTGGTCCTATAAAAATTTGAAAAAAAAAATACATACCCCTAAGAGGGTGAAATATCGTTTATTTGATTTTCACACACTTCGTATCTACGTATTTTCGTGAAATTGGAACCAATTTATTATACCCATTAGAAACCAGATATATTTATGGACACTAAAATGGAGAAATAAACCGCCTTCGATGTGAAAATCTAATAAGGCACTGTTCCGTACTTTTGTTATCTGTAGTAATTTATATGTTAGCACAAATCTTTTATTTTCATATTACTTAATCGTTTAAAAGGAATGTATCTGTCCACTACTTTTCGTGAACGCACCTTTAAAAACTTTCGCAAGTGCTGCCCTCTAAGGCAAAACACAGTTTACCTTTGAATCTAGCAACATACAAAACCGCTCTGAGTTATCTGTGCTAATAAACATTGCAAAACCGGTACAGATATCTAAGGTAAACTGTGTTTTGCCTTAGAGGGCAGCACTTGCGAAAGTTTTTAAAGGTGCGTTCACGAAAAGTAGTGGACAGATACATTCCTTTTAAACGATTAAGTAATATGAAAATAAAAGATTTGTGCTAACATATAAATTACTACAGATAACAAAAGTACGGAACAGTGCCTTATTAGATTTTCACATCGAAGGCGGTTTATTTCTCCATTTTAGTGTCCATAAATATATCTGGTTTCTAATGGGTATAATAAATTGGTTCCAATTTCACGAAAATACGTAGATACGAAGTGTGTGAAAATCAAATAAACGATATTTCACCCTCTTAGGGGTATGTATTTTTTTTTTCAAATTTTTATAGGACCACCTCTGAATATAACCAATTTAAATAAAAAAAGGAATCATTAAAATCGGTTCATAATTGACGGAGATATCGATTAACATACAAAAAAAATGCGGGGTGGTAGGGTTTTTCAGCCTGACTGGGTCGCAACCACCATGTATAAGGCGAAAAAGCCCGTCATAGTGATTCGCTTCTGCGGGTCGCGTTTCGGGATCAGCCTGTCATATCCAGCTTTTCGCAGGCCGGCATGACAGCGGCGACCGGCGATGGATACTGTGTCACTCGGTGATCGCCATTGTTTTTGGATTGTACTGTGCTTACCATCAGGCACAATGCGGTCATTTTGCCGTGCTACTATAAAAAAACATACAACCGAACGTAGTACCCTCCTTCTTTTTCGAAGTCGGTTAAACATTAAAAATTTCATACAACCGAACGTAGTAACCTCCTCCTTGGGAGTCGGAAGTCGGTTAAAAATCGATTTAACCACGATCGATTACTCGTGTTTCACGCCTCCCTTCAATCATTGACGTTTAATCTAGAATAGATGATTCAACATAACTTAAGTTTAAAATGATTTTAGAAACATGTAGGTCGAAATCCCAAAGTAGCTTCGAGCTTAGCATGTTAGAAATGCTTTTTATAATGATTATCTTTAACTAACAACGCAAAACTTAAAAATCTATTACTAGTTGTGTAGGTGGTAGAGTCACGCTGTAGCTATTACAGGTTTCAACATGAATAGATCGGCTTCTCCCCAGGTAGTACCACACTCTCACATGTAGGTCGTAGAGCCTCGCTGAAGCTATGGTTTCAGCATTAATGGGTCGGCTCGCTCGGGTTAGTACTACGCTCCTACAGAAACACCGACGTGAAGTAATAGTGCTTGCGTTGTTGCGTTTCGTTCAGTCAGTGAGAGCGCCGGAGACCCATCTCCCCTTTACACCTCCTCCCCCCCCCTTTTTTTTCCCCGCCCCGCCCCAAACACAGGCTGGCAACGCACTTGCGATTCCCTTGGTGTCGCTAGTGTCTATGAACGGTGGTGATCACTTAACATCATGTGAGCAACCTGTTCGTTTACCTCCTATGATATAGAAAAGAACTAGTCAACTGACGGTGAGTTCTGGCAGCTGCACTTAAGACTCTTCAGTTCTAGTTTTCTCTTGGCTTTAAGATATTTTATCCCAGGCCACAACGTCACTTAAAACGATACTAAAACCTATACAGCGTAAAAAAAGAGAAAAATTTAATATGATCTGTCTCTTTCGGTAAATAAGAAGTCCACTTAATTTCGCACCGTTATTAATAGCCGTTTTTAAATTTTGTTCTATAATCTCGATGAATGGAATAATAGAATTTATAGAGGTAAGAATAATATTACTCGATCATTTTTTAATTTATTCCTGAACACAAAGGACTGCAGACACGGACATAAAAATAGTAGAATCTAGTCGTAGAACTGTGAAAATTAAATCTCGAAACGTTTTTATGACCGGTCACGAACACAGTTCTAAAAGCGCTGCATTAGATGCTATCAGCACTCCCGAGCAAACAATATATGTACTGAAAATGTACTTGCTTTTTTATCAGGTATATATTTGAATTGTTTATTTATTTGAATATAAAGAACAAAATATGTTCTTCTTCTTCTTCTCCAGTTTCAGTTTTTTTTATCACTACCTTTTGCTCGCAGCTGTGTTCTCGTTAATGCAAATTTGAACTACATGTTGGAAACAGCATCTTCTTGTAGATAAAAGGTACCATAGGTTATTTTTATACAACTAACAATGTATATGCAAAATTTCTTCTTCTAAATTAAGACGTAAAAGCGTAACAAACAAATTCATCATGAGTAAGTAATGTAAGGACACTATGTAAGCATGTAAGGCAGAGTGCATGGTAAGCAAATTATACGTTAACGAGACGTATGAACGGCTTTATATAAGGTACTCTGTGTTGGGCGCTAGTCCGCACGGAAGGCTGTCGATACAGGAACAATAAATTAAAAGCTCAAATTCACACCTGACTTTTAATTGTGGACCCTCAACCTCTCTAACCAGCTGAAGTAGTGACTCAATTAGAGTACACACACGCACGCCGCTACGACTCCAAAGTAGTGTATATTAATTTTAAATTTTAATGAAGCTTATTTTTATTAAATCTGTTGTATTTTTAGTCGTTTTTATTAAATATACTTTGAGCATTATGCTAACATCAGCACCAGTGTCTAACTTACATTTTATGCTATAGCCCTGAACATTTGTATATTCAAAGCATCATAGCCGAAACGTCTTCTGTTACCTATAATACTCTTAACAGAATCACAATATTACTCTTCGGAACTGGAATTATCATTGAAACACTTCTTGATTATACTGACATTTTTCTTTATCTTTTTGCAGCTAACAGAAACGACATATAGAGTTCCACACTTATTACAAACTTTACCATAAGCAGAGCATCGTCTAGGTCTATGTTCTGTCTTGCATCTTCTACATTGAAACTTATTTATTTTACATTTTTTAACTCGTTTGATTGTATTATGACTTGACTTTGACTTTTTAACTCGACCGACTTTAGTATTACGAGTAGACACTTGTGCTATTGGGTAGAAGCTCGTTCCGTAGTTTGACAAAATTTAATAGTAGCATCCAAAGACATATTTTCTACCCTCAGTAAAGCCTCCTGAGTAGATCTATCACAGATATTTTGAACTACGTGATCTCGCATAATTTCATCTATCTATGCGTATAAGAAGAATGTAAATCAAAGGAGTCTGTACTTTCCGATTTTCATGAAACAAAAATTGTTGCAGGTGTCTTGGAATAAGCAATAAAATACATTTCAAACATTTTTAGAAATGTCCGTCTGTCTGCCTGTCTGTTTGTATGAACACGCATCACTGCTAAGGTACAGTAGAGTTCACAGTGAAACCTCACCAAAAAGCATATTTATTGAGCATAAAGCATGTTTTCAAGAGGAACTTACTCTTTGTTTCATTAAAATCGGTCCATTCTATTAAAAGTTATTGTAATTTGAATGAAAGCCCGAGTTAAGTACGAAAGAAGAATAGTAATCTATACTAGTATAAAGCTGGAGGGTTTGTTTGTTTGGTTGAACGCATTAATCTCAGGAACTATTGGTGCGATTTGAAAATTCTTTCAGTGTTAGATAGCTCTTTTATCGATGAAGGCTATAGGCTATCATCACGCTAAGACTAATAAGAGCGGAGCAACATTGTAGAAAGTTCAAAATCGTATTTTTCCTTTTGAGAGCTTCCGTTACGCTTTAGCGTTAGCCCAAAGTAACTATTCCACGCGGTCGAAGTCGCGGGCAGAAACTACTTTTCAATATTTTTATAGTTGCACGATTTTATTAGACTTGGTTAAAAGCTTGTCAAAACTTTCACCATCTTGTTGTTTACGTTCATTAAACTTATAACGCTCAAACACAATGTCAGTTCTTGTAATAACGTAATTCTTATTTGCTTTACAGACTTTTTCATATATTTCACATTCACCCACAGGCAAACATGAAACTATTCGTGACGCTTCTGTATTTATCGTGCTTTGCATGAGAGGCAGTTTGATTTTTTTTTAAATGTCATAGCAGGCAAGTGGGTCACCTGATGTAGAGTGATCACCACCGTCCATAGATACTAACAACACCACTGGAGTCGAAAGTGCGTTACTAGCCTGTGTTTGGGGGTAAGGGAAGGGGAGAGGGGAGATGGGTCTCCGACGCTCTCACTGACCGCACGAAACGCAACAATGCAAGCACTGTTACTTCATGTCGGTTTTCTATGAGAGGGTGGTACTACCTCTGGCGAGCCGACCCATTCATGCTGAAACCAGTGATAGCTTCAGCGTGGCTCTACCACCTATAAAGGCATCTTTATCTCTTCTTATCTTATCATCAGCACTTAGCTTTCAGGCCCCCATCATGTAAACTTCAAATATTTAGCTAAAATTTCCGCTCTGGTGCTGCTTTTGATCCAGTAATATTTAAATCTGATAATGCCATCTTTAATAACTTGTTTTAAAAAAACTTGTATTTACGTAGGTATTAGGTATACTTGAGTTTCAATTCGGCCGCGTCGTATTGTAATATGTAATTACACCTTAGAAATAATCAATAAAATATGCAGTTACTCAGTACTTATTGCAATTAATTAAACTGTTATCGGTCTCAGAGTCTGAAATACAAAACAATATTTTATATAATTAATTTAAGACAATTACTACAGTACCAGTTATGGAGTCACCGACGATGGATTTGCTTCACGTGTTCCTATTACTATTAATAATAAATTATGATTAAGTAATTATACTCAGCGACAACAGTCAGCGGTACAAGTTGTTTAACGTGAATCTCATGTTATTAAATAGTTTTGACGCGTTAAAAACGGCATTTTCGAATAAAAAAGTTTATTAGTGTGTGATTTTGTGTTTATAGAATATGCAAATAAACATTTACGAACAGAATAATTTGTATTTGCTCAATAATAGGTGAAACATTGAAAAACAATAAGTGATAAGTGGATTTACGAACAGTGACTCAGTGAAACGCGTAAGCGACACCGATAGCACGGCGCTTAGGCCCTTTTTCTCGTCACAATTGTCACTGTGTGTAAGCTGCGTCCCAGCAAAAATTCGTAATTTCTAACTGCCAGGCTGAGTAATTAGCGTTTATAATAAAGATTTGATTGTTATTGATTACGATACAATACAAAACAATGATTTCATGAAACTGCAGAGTTAAATACCATTTTCAAAATACAGTGCACGCTAACTCAAAAGTCACATGATGTAACCAGATTGTTGAATTTATTAATTTACTGAATTTCATGCCACTACGGCGGCGATCGCTATTTTACATATGAGATGTTCGAGTTGTGGAAGTGATTATGATCTTCTGTGCGCGGATATTAACAAAGGATCCTATAATAATATGACTAAGGAGCAGAAAGCCAATTGGACCTGTGTCAGCTGTCTTTGTAAACAACCGAAAGGTGATAATTCGAATACACCGATACGTTCATTGCTGCTTTCGTCTCCCTTGAAATCCCCAGACAGAGAGGGTTGTTCTGGGATAAATGTTACACGGCGTAGGAAGATACAATGTGCTGGTGTTAAACAACAAACTCCTCCAGAGCATGTACAATTATTATCTTCAGAAATAAGGTCTGAAATATATTCTGCTGTCAGTGAGGCAGTAAAAACCGCAATAAAATCATATGTTGAGGATGAATTACAGTCTATTAGAAATGAACTTGTTATACTTAAAGAATACAAATCGTCTATGGAATATCTGAGTGCAGATTATGACCACATCAAATCAGAGTTAAAAACTAATGCAGAAACTATAACAAAATTAACTAAACAGAATGATACGCTTTCCAAAATTATCAGTGAGCAAGCAACACGTCTTACGCTGATGGAGCAATATTCTCGTGAAAGTAATATTGAAATTAATGGAGTACCTGAGAATAAATCGGAAAACTTAGCGTCAATAGT
>MU158806.1:259434-302698 GCA_015888305.1 Antheraea pernyi | reverse complement strand
TGAGAAATAGTCTGAAATTATAGTTTTTAATACCATGTTTACCACAAAATGTCGCTTAATTATATGATGGGGAAAGACTAGAAAAAAGATTCCTATTAACAAGAATTTTATCATGCAAGCTCAATCATGCAAAAAAGAAATAAAGCTGACCGGAGTCCGTTTCCGGCATTTTAACATTATGAATCATAGAAAATATACAGGTATAATTATTTTTTTAAACCAGTTTAGTGTTGACCCGCACGATTTTTAGATCACTCAAAAATGTTATATTACGGTTATAAAAATATATAGTAAGTAGGTATATAAAATACAACTTAAACACAAGTATTTATTAGCCCACTCATGCCTATTATGTCTGGAGTTTGAGAAAATAAAAAACTAACTAATAAATTTACTATCCATTTTATTTCCGAGTAAAGATATCTAACATAGCAGAACTTTTTAGAAATTCGTGAAAAAAAAAATTGCAGGTGTCTTGGAATAAGTAATAAAATACATTTCTCTGTCTATGTGTCTCTAACTGTTTGTTTGTACACGCATCACTGCTAAAGTACTACGATCACGATAAAACTTCACCATGAAAATCATAAAGCATTTCCTCGAGTAACATTTTTAGTCTTGGTTACATTAAAATCGGTTCACTCTATCAAATGTGATTGTAATTTTAATGACGTCGCGACTTAAGTACGAGAGAAAAGTAAATAAATGGACTTAGCGCATTCAAATGATTTTATTAGTCAATGTTTCTTTACTGTATCGTGGGCATAGCTAGTTCAATAATAAGTTCAGTACCTTTCGCATACAAATCAGTGAAATAGTACCAGCATCTACTAACTGCCACACAACATCGCTATCGAAATACGACCATAAGTAGGTGTATTATTATATATTGAGATGTCATTAAACGGTACAGTATTTACACTATTCATCTAAGTAATATACACCCACGCGAACGTATAATAAGAATATGTAAATAAGTGATTCTAGAAAAAACGTAAACATGACAATAATGGCCGTTATGACGTCACCGAGGTAACACCGCCGTGCATCTGTGCATTCAAGGACACATTCTTCAACCGATGACGTCATCGCGCCATCGACCGGCCACGACTTTTTAATCGGTCTTTTTTTTATTTTAAACTTTTAATTTATCACAAACAGCAATTGTGAAAATATTTAAAGTAGAATTCGATCACATTTAAGTACATTAAAGTTAAGAAGTTGTTAATAATAGTCGGTCGAGATCAGGAAGACAGTATAGTTTGCAACGTCAGTTGCATTTATACTAATATTATAAAGAGTAAAAGTTTGTGAGTTTGTGACGTAGGGGGTAATATCTGGATCTACTAAACCGATTTAGAAAATTATTTTACCAGTAGAAAGCCACGTTACTTCTCAGACTGGAAGTCGTCTCTACCTACCCAGGCGGGTGAGGATACTGTGCCGAGTCGTTATGACTCCTTCAGTGGCCATTCCACGAGACCTGTGAATACAGGTCTGTCGTTGGGTTGCACATAGGTGCATTTTTAGGTATTCTAGTGGCCATGTTACTTGTGAGTTTCATATTAACCCGAAAAAACGAAAGACTTTTTTTGTTGTAGTCAAATTTGGAAAGTCGGAGAAAAAACGGTGGAACGAAAACATTTCTCACGAACGCTGCCTTAACGATAAGAGATATATGATTGAGTTCTAGAGAAAAGTTGTAGAGTTTGAGAATACGTACAAAAAAGCCTGCGATAGCATATGTCTGACTTCAAAGTTTTGTAAGAAGCGTTCTAGAATACGGATCAAACATTTGGAGTCCTTTTTATAATATTCATGTTAATCGTATAGAGCGTATTCAACGAAATTTTACTAAATTTCTTGCTCGCCGAGACCAGAGCTGTCCCTATCGTGCAAACTACAATACTCGATTAAAACATTTCAAATTAATATCGTTGGAAAGTCGTCGTAAGATCTTGGATCTTCTTTTACTGTATAAGCTTGCTAATGGAGTTATTGAGATCCCGGACGTATTAAATGAACTAAACTTAAATGTTCCTAGAAAGGTTCCACGATACCCAATTCAGACTGTTTTTTCCAAAACGTTTTTACGAACAAACATCTGTTCGCCTCTCAACCGTATGAAACAGTTGTATAATGACATTAGTAACTATGATATTGACATCTTTAATTACTCATTCATTAAATATCGCTCAAATCTGTTTGAATTATATGCATGTTGAATTTATGTTAAATTATAATTTTCATATTAATTATTTTGTTATGATAGTGCTGAAATAAAATATGGCGCAATATGTGCACATCTGTAAAGATGCTTCACACAGTCCTGAACTTATGGGTTATTAGATTTATGTAATATTTTGTGAGAGCGGCGTTGATGTACCAAAGATGTAATAAATAAATAAATAAATAAATTCAATCATTACATGTTATTCTACTTTACAGGCCACGACTACGTATACCGTAAAATATATATTCTACATTTTTAGGGCTGCCACAGAATGTTCTGCGATATTATTTGAACCGCTTCAAATCCGAATTTTTTTAGAATTTTCTCTATCTTATCCTTTGATCCGACGTTTTGATCACAGATTCTGATTCCTGATTTGCAATTGCCAGACGTTTTTTCGCTAGCTGGTAGAACATGACGAATGTGTATGAATTAAAAGTGATACACCAGAAATAACACCGACAATAATGACAGCCAGATCTAATATTACATATAGATGCGAGTATGATTTTGGTTTATTAAGCTTTGACTACTTAACTGATTATTATGGAACGTTGCATACACGTTGTCAGAAAAGTAAGGTACCACTCAGCAAACGTCTTTACACGCATTAAAGTGAGTAAAACTGCGGTCAAAACCCAGTATACAATAAAGGAGCAAGTTCATAGAAAGGAATGTACCCACTTGGATAACGACTACCATGTTGACAGACCCGTCACAGTGACTGATTTTTTTAAACTGACGGATAGAAGGAACCCAGTGCTGATATATTGTAAATCGGTGTGTTGTGATTGAAAACGTCGTAGTCGAGTGGTTTCACCAGTGGAATGTCAATTTAATATCTACAGGTTCGAACCCCGGTATGTACCAACGACTTCTTCTGAATTCACGTACACTTACTAATTTAAATTAGTAAAGCTATCGACTAACTGTGAATGAAAACATAGAGAAGAAACTGGAAACTGAGAAATGTTCTTGTAATACACGGTAGATATGGGAAAATATACAATTGTGGATTTGTCGGTGTTTGAACTCATCTCTCGTGCTGAGTACGCCTATACCTAGCACCGGGAAAAGGTGTATGACCCGGCAGTGGGTTTTTTACAGGGTGATGATGATGATGCGAACACACAACTGCGAAACGGTCAGACTGGAGAATTCTTTTACATAGACTAATTTACATGTTTAAAAGCAGAAGAAAAGAAGAGCTTGATATTAAAGGCGGAAAACAAAATGCACAGAAGTGCGGAGAAATAGACTGATAGCTTTTTTCTTTTAGAAGCAGTATTTGACAAATCTGAATAATTTGAACATAATTGAGAACCGTGAGTAGGTTATCCTTCAAGCCGTACAATGGAACGTCATACCTAATCAGAGGCACCGGGTAATATGCTCTACATCACGTGTGGATTATCTCGACTGAATGTCGAGAAGGGTCGTCGCCATAATTATATATGGTGCTCAACCTAATTCAATTGTAGCCTCAAGGAGCGGCCGCTCACGGGCCGACTCAAACTCTGCTAATTCTGTTTACACGTGCTTCTAAATTATTCTGCGTTTTAAGTTATGAGAAAATGATAGAAACGTATATTTACCAAAAGTATTTTTAGAATGAATATATACTATTCTAATCCTACCTAATATTATAAACTATCTGATTCGCGCTTCTTCGTCTTCGTCGTTTATTATTTCAATTGTTTTGTTATATTAGGCAGCGTTTTCGGGGAAAGCTCCGAGTCGGCTTGATTTTTTCGACATTTCCAACAGTTATCGTTATATTTCATTTGATTATTTTAAAAGTCTGGACAATTTTTATACCTAAACCATCCTCGTGAATCACTTTATCTATTAATGAAAACCGCATGAAAATCCGCTCAGCAGTTTTCACGTTTACCGCGAACAGACAGACCGATGCGGAGGCGGACTTTGTTTTATAATATGTAGTGATCCGTATGTGTGTTTGTTTGTTACTCTTATGCTTTGACTTTTTCTATGATTATATATACACATATATATATAATTAATCGTTATAAATTTTGCATATACATTGTTAGAGGTACAGACAAAACCATGGGTACTTTTGATACAGAAGACCAGTACTGTTCCCGGAGCCGCAAGTAAAAGCTAGTAAGCTATAATTTATAGAGCTGTTGCTTAAATTTGCCAGAATATAGTGCTAATAAAGAAAATAAGAAAGCCTTATAATTCTTACAAAGTAATAGTATAATGCAAGTAGTGCATGAAACAATGCTTATAACTAGGCTAAATCTAATCTTTTTTGTTTATTTATTTACAAGAACCCCTCCTCGGGTGAAAGTCTCCTCTAAAGAAGGAGATTAATCCCTGTCTTGAGCCACTTCTAACCAGTTTGTGCCTGCTGTCCTTGTGTGGGATTTTTTTCTGTATCGTTGGAATCATTCCACGTAGTGATTCGTTTGGTCCATCTGTCGTCTTGCAGTATCGTTACGTGTCCCGCCTATTTCCATTTTAACAGAATACAGCAATAAGTGTCATTTTTTAAATAAGCCTTAACATTTAAAAGTTATCTCGACGTGCGTTACATAAGCAGTAGTAGATACAGTAGCAGATTAGAAATAGTTATAAAAATACCAACATAGACGAAGTAGCATACAACTACTAATTAAAAACATACGTGCACTTATTTAGGGGAAGTATTACTTGGCGTGAATACAAATATAAAGATTATTTTTATACATTTCAACCGTTCTAAACCGAGTAAATATTTCAAACGATGAAATTAATTATTATGAATAAATAACACACAATATTTATTTATATTAATATGTATATTTTAAATTAATAATTTATATGATATTTAAAAAAACTGTTTATGTTTCTTCACGGTGTGTAACACCGGCGCGCGTAACTTCCATTTCAAGCTAAAAATTAACTCTAAACGATTGTTAATCACACGTCACAAGATGTATCAATTCAAAATGAGCATAAATAAATATTTTAATATAATCCCAGATGCAATATATTTATTCTATACTAACGGTGCCGGTGACTCCGCCTGCGTGGAATCTAATGTAAAAAATGTTACTTATCTACTTTTCTCTCGTACTTAAGTCGTGTCGTCATTAAAATTATAATAATTTTTGATAGAGTGAACCGACATTAATGAAACCAAGACTAAATGTTACTCGACAATATGGTTTATAATTTTCTTGGTGAGGTTTTATCATCAACACAGTATTTTAGCAGGGATGCATGATCAAACAAACAGACAGACAGATACACATACAGACAGACATTTCTAAAAATGTTCGAAATGTATTTTCTAGCTTATTCCAAGATACCTTTTTTTTTATACGTAGAGAGAAAATCCATCATGGACTGTCAGGCCCTCGGGGGAGAGCCTGACTTGAACCGACCACCAGCCATTGTGATGCCACGCAGGGGTGGTGCCATACGGCGACTTTAATCGGCTAAAACTCCACGACAACCACCGCCGCACTATGGGAGTGTCCCGGGGTTGCGTTAGCAAGCTCCGCAACACCCCCTGGCGGCAGGCGTTTCCCACGCCACACCCGACTGAGGCAGCCCGGACAGATTCCAAGATACCTGCAATTTTTTTTTCACAAATTTCTAAAAATTACAGATTCGTTAAAATTAGATTATTATATGTATAGATAAGATATAGATACATGTGTATCTATATCATACATGATGTAAAATAAGCTTTAATAAAAAAATTTAGAACAGTATTACAAAATACCCGTGGGAGTAAGTTCAAATACTTATTTATTTCTCGCAGCTCTTTGAAGTAAAACTTGTAATGCACCCTCCAACAAGGTTGCGTTAAACGTTTAACGCTACCATGTAGGGTTGAAAGCACTGTTGCGTTAAACGTTCAACGCTCCTGGGGAGGGGGAATAGAAAGAGACAGAGCGAGAAAAATAATCAAACATTTCGTATCTTACTTTAGTTATCATAATCCCATTGTTATAGATTTGGATATTCCTCCACTCGAAAATGATAATTAAAAGATGCGATCAATTGTAAATTGTAAGTGATGCTAATAAAGTTTGTCTTAAAGAAACAATACGATTTCACTAAAAATCAATTTCTACACCTTCCTATTTTCATTTCCACATTACGAAGTTTTATTTAATCCGCGCGGAGATTTTTTATACAATTATCATGTAAGAAAAATAAATAAAACATCATCAAAAATCAAAGTAATGATAGAATTATAATATAATAACAGAGTCTCCCTTGTAGACTATATTGGATGTTTAAAAGTTCTTGTTAGAAATTGCTATTAATTTGTTGGAAAGTTTTTCACCCTGTTATAAATTTACCTATTATCATATACGTGTATAGATAGCGTTTCCACACTCCTAGAAATTTGTTTTTTTTTTCCACATACTGGCATATTCCTGACTTGTTGTACCTGCGATTTTGTCCGCGTGGAACCTTATACAAAAACAGTAATTAATAAAGTCATCTGAATGTGTTAAGTTCATTTACTTATCTTCTTTTCTCTCGTACTTACGCCACGTCGTCATTAAAATTACAATAACCTTTGATAGAGTGGACCAATTTTAATGAAACAAAAACTAAGTTATTCTCGAAGATATGCTTTATGATATGGTTTTATTGTGAACCCAGTACTTTAGCAGTGACACGTGTGCATACAAACAGACAGATAAACAGACAGACACATTTCTAAAAATTATTGAATAGTATTTTGTTACTCATTCCTAGACACATGCAAATTTTTTTTTATGATAATCAAAAAGTACAAAAAGTACAGACATGTTAGATTTACATTATTATTATATGTATTTTTTTTATTGTATCACGGCATTATAACTGCACTGTGTCTGATGGTAAGCACAGTACAATCCAAAAACAATGGCGACCACCGAGTGACACACTATCCATCGCCGGTCGCCACTGTCATGCCGGCCTGGAAAAAGCTGGATATGCACAGGCTGATCCCGAAACGCGATCCGCAGAAGCGAATCACTATGACGTGCTTTTTCGCCATATGCATGGTGGTCGCGACCCAGTCGGGCTTCAAAACCCTACCACCCCGCAATATTGTTATATTATAGTGTATAGATAGTTACAGTTACATACAGTAGATAGTTAGATACAGTTTTCTTTCCCACTTATATTTTTTGTTTCTGCACGTGTGGCTTTATATTACGAACGATATGTATATATATTTATTTAATATCTACCGCTATCGTATAAGCCCTTAACTTTCCTAACATATATTTATTACTTTTTCGTTTTGTTAAAATATTACTGATAGTTTTGGGTAACGGAATAAAAAAGATATCTCTTTTGCCTCGGACCATACGAGATTATGTAGTATCGGAGGGAATTTCAACGATTTTGCACTTGAAGATCTAACTCTCGAGGACATGTTCTCTAGACTGAATTGCAATCCAAATTATATTGTCTGAACAATCAGACAATACGATAACACTGTATATAAATACTAATTTAGTTAAGCAACTTTAAAATAAATCACAATAATAATTAAACCTTATTAGCTAACTAGTTGAAGGCTCACCCTCATTTGTATTCTATTAAAATGGATATTTTAAAAATACCATACCACTCTAATTTTCATGGCGTACAATTGAGGAGTACAGAAGTTGATAGGTTGAAGCACTATCTAGTGTAATATTCTCCATACTCTTACCATACTTCATACCTCCTTCATTCTCCATAAATCTACAAACACTAAATTGCATAGCGTCCACTTGAAATGTACTGACGTTAAATTATCACAGCGTTGTAAGGTATTATAAAAATGATAACATAAAAATCTTCTCCATAACAAAAGATTTTCATGATGCTCGATAAAAAACGTTCGTTTTTTTTATCGTTTCTTTTTTTAGAAATGACAATCCTTCACAGGTTCTCTGTGTTTTTTAAGCGAACACTTATTGTACGTATCTAATGAGACGGATTTAGAGTTCATTGACCTCAGATATCATACCAATATTTTATATAATATATAGAATAGTGGACCCGAAGGCAGATGTCATACTGCCATGAATAAAAAAAAAATATTCAAAGATGCTGAGAGATTGAAAATAGATTTTTTTTTAATTAAAAAAAGTCTTAACAACATCGTCACCTATCGGAGACAACAGTGGCTAAGAATTATTCGGACGCCCTATAATTGAAAAGAAAATCAAATCGCTCAACTCGCTGGTAATATGTATATGCTTGTATAGGCTTAGAATTATGAACCCATAATGCAATTTTATATCTAAACATAAGAATATTCGTAATCTATGTAATTTTTTTCGTATCACAACATATAGACAAAAAATTAGATGTACCAACTGACCATCAGATCTATTAACATATATAAGAAGTATTTTTGTAACGCTCCACAAAAGAGAAGTAACGCAGCCCGTTTTGTTAACTTAAAAACGATTTAGCACTAATAAGTATTCATATTATGGTGGTAGAGCCACGCTGAAACTATTACTGGTTTCAGCATGAATGGGTCGGCTCGTCCGGGGTAGTACCACCCTCTCATAGAAAACCGACGTGAAGTGACAGTGCTTGCATTGTTGCGTTTCGTTCGGTTAGTGAGAGCGCCGGAGACCCACTTCCCCTCCCCTCTCCTCTCTACTCTCCCTCACCCTTCTCTAAACCTTCCCCCCAAAGGATTGCAACGCACTTGCGACTCCTCTGGTGTTGTTAGTGTCCATGGACGGTGGTGATCACTTAACATCAGGTGACCCACATGTTCGTTTGCCATCTATGACATAAAAAAAAAAATACCACAATATTCACTTATAAAAGTTATACCTCCATTATCTTGATTTAAGGCTCCTAAAATAACATTAGATAAGATTAAAATAACATAACATAAAAACAATAGATGTTATACTGGATCTAAATTTAACACACTAGCAGTACGTGCAATTAGGGTTGCTACCTTTTTTATATCATAGGAGCCAAACGAAGCAACACCAGGGGAGTCGCAAATGCGTTGCCAGCCTGTGTTTGGGTGGAAGTAGGGAGTGCGATCTCTCCGTAGTAACTCTTACTCTGCCAAGTAAGTGTGTATGTTTCTATCACCTAACTCAATCGATTATATACCCTTGGATCTTACGATTGAGCGTGTTTCCCGTAATACATCTCTCCTTATAAGAAACACCGCAATTAATGGAGGTAAAAGGAATCAAGTGACTGGACCACATTCAAGCCCGCTGCCCCCGCATTTCATGGTCCCTCTCGTCGGACTTTCCCTCCATGATCAATTGGCTTACAAATATCACTGCCGATTATTGTAAGTACTGTACAATCTCAACGCACAAAATATTCAGGGCGCATAATATAAAATAAATACGTGTGATAACCCTACTAATGCATACCAAACAACCTCAATACAACAACATTCTAAACTTAAAGTGACCTTCGACTACGCTAATCGATAATGACATTGCAACGAATTACTTTCTTGATTTAACAATTGAAATTTATTATCAAACAAATTATCGCCTTGACCCCCATTGAGAAGTACCTACTAGCACTTAGTTAAGAAAACAAACCGGGGGCTGATATTTTCATCGTATAGAATTGTTTTAGATATTACGCCAGCGTAGTTTACTTCAAAAACCATGTGTAACGCAAGCATTGGAACATAAGCATAACCAGGTGTTTTGTTTTACAATATTCTGTTCTAATTTAGTTAAAATATATTGGCAATATTTTTATTACTGTCTGGGAAATCATCGTTGCACCGTTTTATTTTTGCTTTGGTCTTGGTAAAATGTTGACGGGAATAAAATGAATGATGAATGATTTTCCCCTTTGGCAGAGCATTCAATATTCAATATTTATACTAAATTAGAACTGAATATTAAAAAAAATGAAATAATATTTATTGTAGCAAATACACAGACAATAACAATAGTGAATATACAGTTGCATATATATTTATAATATAAAAGAAATTAAACGTTACTATATATTAAAATTATGCCATGGTATTACTACAATGGCACACGATTCAGCAAGTTATAGCTCCCACCATTGCAAGTGACCCCAGCACTGATTTCCCAAAAGGTAAAACGAAATTTATTATTAATGCTAACCATCCAGATGTATCTATTTCAATGGCTCTTACTGGGGGGTTGTTGTTACTCGCATCCGCAGGAAGTTCATCTCTCATTCTCCTGCAAGTTATCCCCGGGTCGTTGTTAAATAGTAACAAATTTTGATCGAATAGAGTAATCAATCAATCGAAAGTCTGATTCTAAAAATATCCTATCGTGAATGTTGTCGCATGTCTGTCACGTCAGACTTTCAGAAAATTTCAAGTATTGGAATTAAATTTAGTATTGGACATCGGCGTGAATG
This sequence comes from Antheraea pernyi, assembly GCA_015888305.1. Taxonomy (NCBI): domain Eukaryota; kingdom Metazoa; phylum Arthropoda; class Insecta; order Lepidoptera; family Saturniidae; genus Antheraea; species Antheraea pernyi. The sequence continues at coordinate 292,098 of MU158806.1, read as the reverse complement.
CAACAGAAGCCTTCAAACGGACTATAACTACAGTATTTACATAGTATAAAATGAAGTCGCTTCCTCTGTCTCTTCCCTTAAATTTTTTAAACTATTGAACGGATTTAATACAGTTTTCAGCAATAGTGATCCAAGAGGAAAGTTTATATGTATAATATATATATATACTAGTACAGAATAGCCAAAAAATTCAAAGTTTTGTAGTGTGATGTCGTAACAAGCATATTTTTGTGCGCTTAAATACCGAACTCTGGCTAAACCTTTCGAGATAGATTAAATTAATGTACTACGGAATTGTATATCTTAAAGATCCATAAAAAAGTCCGTGATGGTATATATTTATCTCTTAAGGATAACCCACAGTAACCCCTTTTTTTTTCGTCTTAGAAAAATAATTATGTGTTATTTACCAAGCTATTTTATACAATATAGTATTATTCTTTATCCAATACATTACATATATTGTACATATTATGTAGATCAAAACTGCCCTTAACCGTATTTCATTATAATGGATATCTACATTGCACCCGTGCGAAGTTGGGGCGGGTCACTAGTAGAGTATACTCGTAAATGTAACTGTAATATAATTGTATGATAGCGAGTCTATTTAATTTTTATCTGTACGAGTACAAATTAATTTCCTTCGAAACAAACGGAAATTAATTTACCTAAGGACGTAACAATGAGTTATGTGCTTAAAGTAATTGCCTTACTTTGTTTATAACATAACTATATGGTATCTAAATTAGAATGTGGATGTTAGTATAACGATTAACCCTAATACTATTAGACCCATCACCATAAAATTTGGCACACATAAGAATTTTTTTCAGAATTTGTATAATTTTCCAATACTAGGCTATATCATATCATATCTTCGCCGTAACGTGAAGCTGTGGAACAGTCTCCCATCCAGTGTGTTCCCTCCTTCCTATGACATGGTCCTTGCGCGTGACGTGAAGAGACACTTACGCAGGCCGGCATGACAGTGGTTACCGCCGATGGATAGGTTGTCCGTCGGTGGTTGCCATTGTTTTTAGATTGTACTATGCTTACCATCAGGGTTAGAACAGTCACTTTGCCGTGCTACAAAAATTTCTTTTTTTACTATTGAATCTGAATAAGAACGCTGACAAAAATAAAGAAATAACAGGCTGTTACTAATATAATATATTGATTAACAAATATAAACAGATGTTCTATGATCTAGATCAGTACATTCAACTCATATATCATTGTCCCTAGTAAACAACATATGTTTTCAACGCATACGATTGTAACTATCAATACACTAACAGTTTAAATTCGTTTCAGTAATTAAATAGTTATTTTAATTGTATTATTAACTTCGAATATAATAATAATAGTCACCAGTCAGTGATGATTCAAATAAAATAAATACAGCTGCGGACGTAAAGGCTTTATTATCCTATTCACTAAGAGAATATTTGTTACTGAATTATTTTACAAAAACCTTAAGTTCCATATTGTTTCATTCATTTTCGAGATTTTTACACTCCCTTTAGGTACAATTATTATACGTAAAGATAACTGAAAGAAATATATTAACATACTTTGCGAAGCCTTGACAGAAAACCCTCCTAAATAACCCACTAACATTGACAGTCTTAAAAATACAAAACAAGATGTGTCTTGAATTTATAAAAACAAAACAGAGAGAAAAGTAATAGAATATGATATTTGAACCAACTATGACCCAAAATCAGTAAGTCCGCAAAATGCGTAATTTGACATGATTTCCTGATTTCGCTTTCTAATGAATGTTATATGAGATAAAGCGCCATGTTTACTGCTCACAGCAGACAATGATAACGGAGTATTATTGTCATATCTTTGAATCTATACCAATATTATAAAGCTGGAGGGTTTGTTTGTTTGTTTGGTTGAACGCGCTAATCTCAGGATTTACTGGTCTGATTTCATTATTTCAGTGTTAGATAGCTCATTTATCGAAGAAAGCTATATGCCATATACAAGTATCATCACGCTAAAACAAATAGGAGCGGAGCAATAATGAAGAATGTTTCAAAATTAGAGTTTTTTTTTTCCTTTTGAGAGCTTCCGCTGCGTGCCTACTATGTCTACTACATAGTTTTGATCTGGCATGAGTAAATAAAACGTAACTAACGATAAAGGCAAGCATGATAATATTTCAGTATTTCAATTCCTGGTTGTTTAAAAACATGAATACTTCCTAGACAAATACCACGATTGAACCCATCAATTCCCTCGAGCAGAGCCCATGACCTAGTAAAAGCTTATTTACAGATTAGTATGATATTAGTCAACAAGGATATGATTAGGAAGGAAACTATACATCTCGTGTAGGCGATCGCAGACGATCGTCGGACTGTGAATAACAATGATAAAACGAACACAATGGAAACGATCACACATGGCCGTTCGTTGGTGTTAAGAGATCATTTCTTCAACGTTCTCGCTACCGTAGATACCTATGTTATTGAGTCACTATGGAGAAAAATAAACAGACGAGTTTAGACGATGTGCTGCTTAAGTTTAATTTGTTCGGACGCTATCACATACAGCTGTGGTTATTTTGTTTTTTAGCATATTTGTCTAATTCCTTCTATTGTTCGCAATATATTTTCGCTGCTGAGGAAGTTGGATACAAGTGAGTAAAAACAATTCATTTTGTTAATTTAGTTAAATTATATTAAGAACTATTATTGATTTAGTTGTAATTGAAATTATTAATTACAAAACAATGCTTTATAATATTTTTTATATGCAATAAACGAAGAGTTGCAAAAAGTTTGGAACATTGCATTCTTATACCTAAAATACAAAACGGAGAGGTACAGTTGTATGGTTATATCCTATTTAGGAAAATACAGCGATGATCAAAAAAATGAAATAATATATTAAAATGTGAATAATATATTAATAAAAATACATCATTATTTATTTATTAAACAAAATTTACATAATTCACACATTAATATTTAATTGAGTCACATGTACCTACTCCTAATTGCTATGAATTACAGTATAAAATAATAAGAATCCTTGAATATAACCAATTTGTAATTATAACCATAAATAAATTAGAATTAGATATGAACTATTACGGTCTTACTACAAAAACAAAAGTGAACACGGGTTTAAAGTGAGTTTTACTAAGCAGTGCCTAAAATTTTAGAACTTGTTGAACACATCCTTATAATACTTTCTTTTTTTTATGTCATAAGTGGCAAACGAACAGGTGGGTCACCTGCTGTTAAGTGATCACCACCGTTCATGGACACTAACAAAACCAGAGGAGTCGTAAGTGCGTTGCCACCTTTAGGGTGAAAGGATTAGGGGTGGGAGAGGGAGAGGAGAAGAGGGGAGGGGAGGTGGGCCTCCAGCACTCTCACTAATTGAACGAAACGCAACAATGCAAGCACTATTACTTCACGTCGGTTTTCTATGAGAGGGTGGTACTACCCCGGGCGGTCCGACCCATTCATGCTGAAACCAGTAATAGTTTCAGCGTGGCTCTACCATCATTCAAATAATACTTTAATACATACTTTAAAAAATAATAATAATCATCTGGTATGAGTTTTTTATGCAAGCAAATCTAAGTAGCATTCGTTCAATTTGATCTCATAATTCTAAAACGTTTCATTACACACAAATATTTCGCAAATAGTTTATATTTAGATTGTTTCTAGATAATTAGGTCAAATATTAAGCACCTATTTTTTTAATTGATTTAGAACTTTATCAAATATCGAAACAACACACGTACTGACAGAACTCTAATTAAGATTCATCTTCTATAATGCTATTATCTAGGTTTATTTTTTCGCCAAAAACCTTGTCACCTTTGTTTAGCAACGCGATCTTTAGTTACATTTTTGAAATGAAACATGGCTTCATTTTTGGCAGCGGCCGCGCTTTGCACTATATAGACTATTTTTTTACCAATGTCAGGAATATGAAATACGAATATGAGAAGTTGTATATAAAAAAAATTGCATCTCAAAATTTAAATTTTGTAGATAAATAGCTTAAACAATAAATGCAACAACATATTAGTAACAGTATCATATAAATTTTACACCCCTTTTTCAACTTTATCGATATGGTATTATTGAAGTGAACTTTCTTTGCAATCGTTGTGGTCTGAAACCCAATGAAACGAAAACGCTTCATGACAAAGAGACAAACACATACATGAATAGGAATTAGTCGACTTATTAGATTCTATCCTTCTTATTGAACTGATTGATAATTTTAGAAATGCTAAGTTGCCGTAGCTCAATTATAACCTACATTATACGGACCGAAGACGTCGGTTCAGAACATAGCGATCGGTTTTTTTTGTTGTTCTTTTTTTTAAGAATCATCGTGTTCGTCATCAAAATTCATGAAAAATTTCCTTTACTACAAATTTTTGATCTTTGTCCCTTATCCTGTAGAAACCCTTGCGTTTTATGAGACAAAAAGATCGTGTATGTTACTTTACAATATTAGTTATCACTGTGTCAAGTTTCTTCAAAATTAGTTAAGTACTTTCAGAGTGATAATACAGGGACTTTTGGGGTGTAAGGGGTGTCGCATAACATCTTAAGACTTGAGACACCCAAGCCAACCTCACCCCACGTGGTGCACCCTGCTAAGTAACGAACGAGGCAATGGCGAAAGCGGGGTGGTAGGGTTTTGATACCCGACTGGGTCGCGACCATCATGCATATGGCGAAAAAGTCCGTCATAGTGATTCGCTTCTACGGGTCGCGTTTCAGGATCAGCCTGTGCATATCCAGCTTTTTGCAGGCCGGCATGACAGCGGCGACCGGCGATAGATAGTGTGTCACTCGGTGGTCGCCATTCTTTTTGGATTGTAGTGTGCTTACCATCAGGCACAGTGCAGTCATTTTGCCGTGCTACAATAAAAAAAAGGGACAGATAGAGCCCGATTAAAATTTTCAAATAATATTTAATTTACAGATTGGGCCTATTTACAGTTTTATCATGTGTATAGATATATCTACTTTATTTTTCTTAAAAATAATTTCATAGAGTATGCAAGTCTCGAAGTAGGCGAATTAAAACAAAGATTTAGATCATAATTTACGATTACATTTTAAAGTTACTTGTGAGAATATATACCTGCATACAAATTAGCAACTGGTCGTTTAGATGTTGACAATAACTTAAACTAATAAATATCTAATGCAAAAAAGTTACGTCTGCTATTTACGACGTGACTATAATAAACATTTGTGGTATAGTCTGTTTTATTTTTTTAAGGATGCCAAGGCAGTTTCATTTCGTTAGCTGATACAAATACTACTGGTTATTTTTAATTATAATTATTTAAATTATGTCGACCGTAGTGCGTTAAAAACAGGCATTTCTTGTTGTTTATACAAGTGATAAGTAGTTATGTCTATATATGTTTACGATAAATGCCTCGTTTATATGAGACATGACTTAAAAACAATTCATAAATGTTAAATGTTATGCTCAATTAATTGATACCCGGAAATTTTGTTGTAGTAAAAATGTTTCTAAAATCAGAATCAAGTGTTTTAATCCAGTTCATTATATTCTGCCTTTTATTTGTTTACTCGTAATTTGTTTATTTAATATACTTAACCCCTATGGAGAATTGTAATTATATGTACCCTACATTTTTAGTTATGATTTTTTTTTATAATTCTGCGTTACGTGTTACGCGTTACCATTGCTACAGTAATAATTAATATTGTAATCAAAGTCATGGTAACATGGTAAGTTTCCATTTAAAAAATTATCTACTAGTAGAAGTCTCGTCAATATAATCTCTTCAGTTTATTCAAAAATTAGTTCAGAGTAATTACAACCAGTTTTACTTTATCAAATGTATAGACTTTATATAGTATATTTTACTATACCGTATTTGAATTTAAAAAATCACTCACATGAAATATGTGAGAAAGTATGATACCCATCATCAAAAACGGTTTCATTGTATACAAATATTGATCGTATTAACTTAGCAGTTTTACCAAATTAAAGGGTAGATTGTTATGGAACTCCAAATTTATTCTTAGGCCAAAATTAAAGAATTTTGTTAACAAAGACTGAAATATCAAGATTCTGCATCTTGCAGAATAATAAAAGCAATATCGTAGATACAAGCTAGTCTGCACAAAAAACTGAAACTGCACAGGCCGATGTCTAACACACACCCTTCCTTGAGAAGTCTACCATCTTGCCCCTCAGACCACAGTCTTGGCCCCTTAGGAGGGGAAAACACCTATCGGAGGAGCAGATGTAGTGCTGATTAGGCATTCCCTGCTCCCCCGGCCAAAAGTAAGAAGGTATCATGGGGTTTCAGTCCGTGAGATTCGGGCATATCCATTTTCAGCGGCCCGGGGGGATGGATATCCGTTAGGGATTTCTCCATGAGAAAAAAAAGGTACAAGCTAGTCTATACATATATATATTCTATATAAAATTAAATAGAATTGAAGTTTATATCTACAAAGTTAAGATAATATAGATATTTGCATTGCAAAACGAAACATCTGTCTTTTTTTTATTTTGACCTGTCTGTATGTTTGTTTGACTGGACTTATCTTCGCATGAATCGATTTTAACACGGCTTTAATCAGTATTTTTGGGAAATAATTTATGTTATACATAGTTACGCTTTTCCGTAATATAATTTCTCTGGAATATAAATATTATATTATTATAATATACAAACAAACTCGCGCCACCCATTTCTTTTTACTATTTTTACTATCATAAATTTTACTTATCACTACATATTATAAAATAAAGTCCTCTGCCGTGTCTGTCTGTTATATACATACATAGGGTATTTTTTATTAAAAAAAATGTACAGTTTCTGAGAGAAATGTTAAATATACATAAACGTAAGCGAAGCAGCGAACAAAAACTATTCTTTACATAGTATAAAATGAAGTCGCTTCCGCTATCTGATCCATTAGATCTTTTAAACTATTCAACGGATTTTAATACAGTTTTTTAGCAATATATAGAGTGATTCAAGATGAAGGTTTATAGGTAAGTATAATAAATACATGTTATAGTACAGAAAAGTTGAAAAATTCAAAGATTTGTAATGTGATGTCGTAACAAACATATTGTTGTGCGCTTAAATCGCAAACGCTGGCTAAACCTTACGAGATAGATTAAATTAATGTACTACGGAATTGTATATCTTAAAAAGATCGATAAAAAAGTCTGCAATTCTTTATATTTATCTCTAAAGGCTAACAACACATAGTAACAATTTTTAACTTAATACAAAAAAAAATCTGTTATTTACCAAGCTGTTTTATTACAATACAGTATTCTCAATGACATCCTGCAGTATAGACTAACCATAAAATTATTAATCATTCCACACTGCCCCATATTAGTATCTACATTGCACCTGAGCGAAGCTGGGGCGAGTCGCTAGTATTATATAAACGGAATTTAACTAGTTTTTCCGGTCCTCAACCACTTATATCCTTATCGATTTATTCACCTTTCTTTTAAATGTAAATTCACATACGACATGCATCATAGACCACGGATACAAAAATTAACAAAACTATCCCACATTAACAACGTTTAGAAGTAAGACGTGTATTGTGTTTTTAATTGTTTAATTTAAGAAATTGTTTACTTAAGAAATTGTACATCGTAGTTAATGATTAAAGTAATAATTTTGTGTTTAGAATAAGCCGATGTAACAATTATTGTAAACCTATTAAATAAATAAATAAATAAATAAACACTCATAAAAAGTAAAAGAATCGCAAACATATTTTATAGATATTATTAGTATTTTATACCGGGGTCATTCAAGTATTACGTAAGTACTAAAGGGGGCGAGGGGGTCTTTTTGACTTACTTATTTTACTTACTTTAAGATAATTATATTATCTGAATGTTTAGGTCTGTTACGCGAGGCGCGCGGTCTTATTACCATCGCCCTAGTGACGAACCCCTAAAAATGATTTCCTCTATCTTCTTATATATTTTCTTATCTTATCTATACACTAGCTTCTGCCCGCGACTTCGTCCGCGTGTAATAGTTACTTTGAACTAAAGTTAAAACACAGCGGAAGCTCTCAAAAGAAAAAAAAAGATTTAGAAACATTCTTAATTGGTGCTCCGCTCTCACTTGTTTTAGCGTAACAATACATAGCCAATAGCTTTTGTGGATAAATAAGCTATCTATCTAGGAATTTTTCAGATCGGACCAGCAGTAGTTCCTGAGATTAACTTGTTCAACCAAATTAGACTCTTTTCTCGTACGTAACTCAAATTACAATACCTTATGATAGAGTGGACCGATTTTAATGAAACAAAGGCTAAGTTACTCTCCAAGATATGCTTTATCTTCTGTATATATAATGAAAATCTAAGTGTATCGTGTCTGTACTTTTTCGATTTTCATGAAAAAAATTGTTGCAGGTGTCTAGGAATAAGTAATAAAATATGTTTCAATTATTTTTAGAAATGTCTGTCTGTCTGTCTGTTTATGTGAACACGTATCACTGCTAATGCTGCGTTCACAATAAAACCAATCATAATATATATGAATAAAAATCATAAATCATTTCTTCGAGAATAACTTAGTTTTTGTTTCATTAAAATCGGTCCACTCTATCAGAAGTTATTGTAATTTTATTGACGACGCGACTTAAGTACGAGAGAAAAGTAGATAAGTGAATAAAATTTATACATTCAGATTGACTTTATTAAGCATTGTTTTTACATAAGGTTCTATGCGGACGAAGTCGCGAGCACAGCTAGTAGATTATAAATTATTTATTTCATGTAACCAGAACAGATTAGAAAATGCTTATATAACGGTTTACATAAGCATGGGCGCGGGGAAAGCACTGCTTATTTTTGATGTCCAGGACGGTCAGAAATTACAAAAATTCTGCTTACGTCTTATTCGAACCGCCCCATAGTACTTCAGTTACAATATTGTTATTAATTGTTCAATAATAATATATTTATTTAGTAGATTATTATCGTTAAATTATGTTAATATATTCCGTATAATTGTGTGATTTACCTGTGCAAAGAAAGACGTTTGAAATACAAAGAAAAATAATTACATTATTGTGAGAGTCGAGAGTAGTAGCAAATTGAAAAAAAAAGCATTAAATTCCGATACAGAACAAAGTGAATTATATTTAATTTATAACAATATAATCAATTATCTTCTTGGGAAACTCGGATGTGTAAGAAAAATATTCCAAAATGAATGAACAGTCGAATTTGGACGAGGTTTTGGAAGAGTTCACGATGTTCGGACGCTATCATCGTATTGTATTTATTTGTCTGTTCTTAGCTTATTTATCTAACGGTGTCCATTCTTCAAATTTCATATACGCCGTCGAAGAATTTGGCTATAGGTGAGATATTATTCATAAATTTATCTGATATTCTTTATTAGAAGAAAACAGATACGTGTAATTTCTTTGATTTTAATTAATTACTATATCACTACATATTATAAAACAAAGTCCTAGAAAAGATATGATAAGGGATATAAACTCTAAAGATATTTATATGAAGGTATAAAACATATGTCTGTAAAAGTGATAAACTTACATATAAGTATGTAAATCTAAAGTGTATGTACTTTTTAGATTTTTGTGAAAAAAAATGTTGCAGGTGTCTTGGAATAGGTGGCAGCAGGACCTGGCGGGCGAGCGGTTCGGACGGTTTACCGTGGACTCCGTCCGCCCGGTCCTGCGGGAGTGGGTGTCCAGGGAGTGGGGCTCCCTGACGTTCCGACTGGTACAGGTACTCACCGGACACGGTTGTTTCGGGTGGTACCTGTACCGGATCGCACGCAGGGAGCCGACCACCGCCTGTCACGAGTGCGGCGCTGTCGAAGATACCGCACAGCACACTCTGTCTGAGTGTGCTGCGTGGGGGGTGCAGCGCCGCATTCTGGCGGCGGCGGTGGGAACGGACTTATCGCTGCCGAGCGTGGTTTCGGCCATCTTAACATTTAGTCTTGATTTCATTAAAATCTGTTCATTATATCAAAAGTTATTGTAATTTTAATAACGCCGTGACGAAGTACTAGAGAAAATTAGATAAGTAAATGGGCTTAATACATTCAGTTGATTTTATTAGTCACTGTTTTTTTACATTAGATTCGACACGGTCGGAGTCGCGGGTACAGCTAGTTAATAATAAATAGATCGATTACTTATTTCTTGGAGAACCTAAAACATGTAGGAAAATCTCTTCACTAAAACTATGCCGAAAATGCGTAACACTCGCTTCGACCTTTGAAAAACACGTTTGTCTGGCACTGGCATAACGATGATACATGTCTCATGACTTAGGTGGAAGAAGCAGGATTAAAGTATTAAAAAAATAGTTACGTAATATATATATACTGTAACTTATTTCTCAGTGTTTAGTGTTTTTCTACATATACATTACACGTGTCGACACAAATGTCAATAATATTTTGCCTACATTTTTAGTTTTTCATAATTAAAATTAAATTATTAAAATTTAGACAAGAGATTAGTTTATGTCAGAATGTTGCATATAATTAGGTTCTGCCCGCGAGTTATTCCGCGTGGAATAGATACTTTACATTACATCTGAGATTTACATTTTTATTACATAGTGACATATAAAAACAACGATTTTTATTTCATGTACAATCTGAACCAAAAGCTAATATCGAAAGAGATTAGTTTATGTCAGAATGTTGCATATTATTAGGTTCTGCCCGCGAGTTCTTCCGTGTGGAATAGTTACTTTACATTACATCTTAGATTTACATTTTTATTACATAGTGACATATAAAAACAACGATTTTTATTTCATGTACAATCTGAACCAAAAGCTAATATCGAAAGAGATTAGTTTATGTCAGAATGTTGCATATTATTAGGTATCTGCCCGGAGTTCTTCCGCGTGGAATAGTTTATTTGGGCTAACTAACACGTAATGAAAGCTCTCAAAAGGAAAGAAACAATTTTGAAACATTCTTCATTAGTACTCCGCTCCTATTTATCTTAGCGTGATGATATTATAGCCCTTAGCCTTCCTCGATAAATGAGCTATATAACAATGGATATATCCAACTAATGAATTTTTTCAAATCGGACCAGTAGTTCCTGAGATTATCGCGTTCAACCAAACAAACAAACAAGCGTTTATAATATTAAAATTATTATCTTTGCCCGCTTTGTCTGCGTGAAATTTAGTGCAAAAACAGTGATTAAAAAAATCACCTGAACCTTTACTCGTATATCTGACTCTCGGAATACGGGTGTTACTTAAAACAACAGTGTCCCCTGTCCCAGTTACGTACTTATTTTTATATTATCGACATACGAGTCTTTGAAATTATGAATTGGAACTAATAAATTAACAGTTTGCTATCAAATTTTCAAGTCAAGTAAATTTATCTCATGGTCTCAATCGGTACCGAGTCTCACCGAACCGTTTTACTGTCACATAATCTCACAAATACTCGTCCATTTACTACCAGTCTTTACCCAAAACCAAATACCCTTTGATATTTGATCATAGATCAGAGCAGAGATAAATTTTAAGAAAAACCTCCTCGTAACTTATTGGAAAGAATAACAAAGTAAAGTAGTTTTAGATATTAAGCGATATTTTATAGAACATTTTAAAAGAATCTGGTTGTTCAATAGCGAATTTCAAGCATCCAACAAACTGAATCGAAAATTCATTGAGAGTAGTTATGTTTACATAGTTCATTACATAGTATAAAACAAAGTCCCCTACCGCGTCTGTTTGTCTTTCTGTTCGCGATAAGCTCAAAAACTACCGAACGGATTGTCATGTGGTTTTCACCCGTGGATAGAGTGATTGATTAGGAACGTTTTAGTATATAATTTGTTAAGGATTTTTTCGTAATCAGGGCGGGACAATGTTTGCCGGGCTCGCTAGTACTATATATAATCTGTTGTTTATTATTTTACAGCTATAAAAACATTAGTAGAAACCTTATTCCCTCTAACTTCGCACATGTAGTGTTAATCTTCCATATCTATACATATAATAAAAATCTAAATCTAACGTGTGTATACTTTTTTTATTTTCGTGAAATGTCTGTCTGTCTGTCTGTTTGTATGAACACGCATCACCACTACTACTGGGTTCACAATAAACACTCAATAAGAAAATCGTAAAGCATATCCCCGGTAGTAACTTAGTGTTCACTTTATCAATAGTTATTGTAGTTTTAATGGTGACGCGGCGTAAGTACAAGAGATAAGTAGATAAGTAAATTAATGCATTCAGATGACTTTATTAATCACAGTTTTTTTTACATAAACTTCCACGCAGACGAAGTCGCGGGCACAGCTAGTATTCTCTATGTTTGTATTGTAATACTCTAGAATATTTAAACGATTACAATAATAGATTTAACGACATCTACGAATTATAAAAGTGTTTCTATTTTTATAACACTCTCAATGAACAGCACACTTTCTAATGCTTGTCCCATACTTGCTTGACGAAGCTGTGTCTACTTATCGTGCTAAAAACTATTTGTTCGTACTCCTTTTTCATTTCAATAATAACTCAAAATTAGGGTTTCGAAGATCAGAGGTATATGCTGAGTGTAAAACCCATAGGCTCAATTATCGTCGTATAGTCAGAGAGTTCGTAACGCACGACAGTAATATCTGCTCACACCCAAATTTATTTCGACCATAAACAAAACTTCGTGGTCTATACACATAGGTAGGTATGGGTAATAGGTATATAGGTATGGGTGTACTATAACACTAATTGAACAACTGTTAAAACATTATTATAATTCATATTTAATTTTGTCATAATTTGTATTTTGCTTATAATCGTGTGCTAAACTCGTTCTTATTAATATTATAAATTATATGTTATTCCGTTTTATTTACACTGACTACAGCTTTACAATTTGTAATGAATGTACGCTTCGGTTATTTTTTTATTTTAAACTTCTAATCATTCTTAAATTTTTAAGCCCGTTCTGGTAATGGGGTTTCTCTAATTACTATTTAAAATATTGTTGATTTTTGACAATTTCAAATCAGCAAGAAATTTCAAAACTGAAGAAGTTCAAATATGAATATATTAATAATAAATAGTTATTAGACCATCACCAGATTTTTGTGAAAGAATTCTTGTACGTGACTGAGAATATGTATAATCAAATACATTTCAGCCATTGTTAGAAATGCCTGTTTGTCTGTCGGCATGTTAATGAACCCTCAGTCATTATTTTGCTTTTACATTTAACTCCACGCAAACGTAGTCCCGTGCACAGTGTAACATATATCCATAATTATGTGTAACAATCTTTAAATATGACTGCACTCGTATCGAAAATCTATGGTTCATGAGACAGTGTATATCATATATCAGTATATATAAGGGGGGTTAGAGCCACGCTGAAGCTATTATTGGTTTCAGCATGAATGGGTCGGCACGGCTGCGGTAGTACCACCCTCTCGTAGAAAACCGACGTGAAGTAACAGTGCTTGCATTGTTGCGTTTCGTTTGGTCAGTGAGAGCGCCGGAGGCCCACCTCCCTTCCCCTCTTCTCTCCCCTCTCGCTCCCTTCCCCCAAACACAGGCTGGCAACGCACTTTCGACTCACCCGGTGTTAGTGTCGTGTCGTGTAGTTAGTGTCTATGAACGATGGTGATCACTTAACATCAGGTGACGCACCAGTTCGTGTGCCAGTTATGACATTTAAAAAAAATTCTTACAAAGCCATTATATTCGAGCAATGTTATTTTGCGGCGTTAATAAATTTAATTCTAAAATAGTTCTAAATTAGTCTTTATAAGACAGCCAGTGGAGTCTTTCATCATAATCAGACCACAGCGTCTATGACAGGTGATTTATATAGCACACCCGGACGTTCCTGCTTCATTTGTGTTCTTAATTAAGGGGGTGATTCAAGAAATAATCTCTTGGCCGCACTTACGACAAATATATGCACTTCAATTTGGGCAAGGGATGGAGGCCAATCTCGTGACATGATGCATTCTTCTTTTAATCATTTTTCTAACCTACATTTGACTGACCTTCGTAAGATAGATTGTGTCGTTTGACACAGTTTTTGAGCTAATGACAGACATCTCTGTTAGTTATCAGTCATTTTAGCAAGGCGCAAAGCATAATGCTCAAGGGTATTATTTGACCCAATCGCTTACATAGACTATCGAAGACATATTGATAACATAACATTGAATTTGTTTCAGATGCAATGGCACTAACGAAACGTGTAGTACTATAGATCCAACAAGATGCACGGAATGGGTTTACGATAATCCAAACAGTTTTGTTGCTGAGGTGAGTAAGTAAGAATTATTGGTAGAATGTAAATGTAATGATATATAAATAATGTAACAATAATTCGAAACAGCCAGTTTATTGTACAAATTATACGCCAAAAGAGAAAGTGGTGATAGCAATTTGGGGGGAACCTTACGCTTGTTTAGTTCAAGATTTTGACACTTAGGACATTTCACGTAAAGCGGGTAAGGCAAAAAAATGAGGTTCTGAAATTCGTCTATATTCAACCTAATTGAAGTTCTAGTACGTATGAATATGATAACTTGGACGATCGTTTTCTAATAATTTATTAATATAATATCTGACAACCCAACTGACTTAGGTAAGCAGCAGACGTTAACTCGATAGACATGACTGTACATCAATCGACTTATTCGACAATCGACTTAGCGTAAATGTTAAAATTCCTAGCATATTATAAGTGTACTTTTGATTCTGAAATAACAAATAAAAAAAAGTTCGCTAAAGTTATTAAAATTTTACTTCCGATTAAGTAAAAAATATTTTTTTAAATGAATCTTCTTATGGCACGGTAAGGAAAAGCTTGCGTTAAGTGTTAAACGTAAAGTAGGAGTGTATTATGTGTATATTATGTAGGTATGTATTAGCCTCGTCTGGCTCTGTGTACACATTAATACACGCAATGTTTATTTTTCAAGTTTCAATTTAGTTCTACAACGAGCAATACTTTTTTTATAATTTATATTGCTACGTTTTATATTTTACTGTAAATTTGTACAATTAAAAAAACTGCTTTCAAAACAACCGAAAATCGAAGGCGGCTATTCTTTAGAAGCCCACAACTTAACAAACAAACATCATAGATAAAAAGTATTGTGTATTCGCAGTTATATCTAGCAAGTGGTGGTCTTCGATCAACAATAACTAGATAAAGGGTCACGTAGAAGATCGATGTATATACTTATGTGTAGCTATTTGTTTACTAAGAAAGGGAGAAAAAAGTTTTAAAACAGTTTTAAGTTCAACCTAATTAGAACCATAACACCTAGTAATAAAATCACAAATGTTCAAAATATTATCTAATACTTACGATAAAACGAGCAAAGCAATAAATTACCCCTCGCAATTAAAAAGACAACATAAACAGCATTTAGTGTGAATTCAACCTTAACACGTAATGAATAAAGTACGTTTTCCCGTTATTGTGCGTGTTTGTGAGGGGCGAGGCCAAACATTTGTATCACAGGCTTAAAATCGGTAATTTTGTTCAAAATTTGATATTATTTGTTAGTTTAAAGCTTAAAATATAACTTATTCAACATGTATTTAGTGAAAGTAAGATACTCCGGCCGTTAAATTGCTTTTTCGGGTATTATTTTTGCATCTTTTGAATACACTACGGCATGTGAAACGGGCTTACATTGGTTGTGTTTCAAACAAACCAAACAAAATAAGGTAAGTAAGTGAGCTCTTATTTACGGAGACGTATTTTTCGCGCGGACCCTTTATCTAGTTATTGTTGATCGAAGGTCGTGGTGCTCTAGTGGTTTGACCGGTGGAATATCAACTCGACGTCCGCAGGGTCGAACCCCGATATGTACCTACAATTTTTTCGGAATCTGCATATATTTACTAATTTAAATTGATAACACTTATCAGCTGATGGTGAAGGAGAACATTGTGAGGAAACCGGAACCTGAGAAATGTTTTTGTAGTATACTGTATGGGGGAAAACAGAACTGTGGATTTCTCAGAGCTTGAAATCACCAATAAGTCGTGGGCTGGCATGGTGATTATGCCCATACCTTGCAGTAGGGGTTACTTTCAGGCTGATGATGATTATGATTTATATCTACTGGAATTCAAATTAGGCTGAAAAATGACGAATTCCGGAACCGACTTCGTTTTTTCGTTGTCCGCCTCACGTGAATTTCCCCATGTGGGGTTTATCCTTGAACTTGAAGATGTAAAATTACTGATCAGGTGGTTAGAGAGGATTACCGTGTGAAGTTTGAACATGTAATAAGGATACTGAAAGAATAATTCGTTTTTAACCGGAACGAACAATTGTAAGGCTAAAAGAGCCCATCAGACTTCGTAACTATATAATAATATTCATAAATACAGTGGTACAACAAAATAATCCCAAGGCGGGTTGATGTCAGGCAGGCGGCCGATCGTAAAAATTAAGCTAATTATGTTGTACCGACCCTACTTATGTGGGTTAAGGGTAAGAAGAAGAAGAAGACTGAAAGAATAATTCGTTCGTTTACAGTTCGGGATAGCTTGCCAAGAATGGAAGAGAACGTTGGTTGGGACCATGCACAGCGCGGGTTACATGTTCGGATTACTTCTTGTCGGACCTCTATCTGATAGGTAAATATATAATATTTATATACTCATTCGTTTGTAAATAATATAAATCGGGAGTGAGTTGGCACTTAAGAAATGAAACTTAGTATTCTGATTATTTTTTAAGAGAATGAGATTAATTATAATGGTGGTAAACATTAGTTTTCGGCTTTGTTTTGTATAATATATATATTAACAATGTTAATAACACACAATTCAAAATAATTTTTAATGGTGCGTGATAGTCATTACGATCCAACAGAAGAATGTGCTATAGATTTCAACGTGTCTCTCTCTCTGTGTTTGTATATATTTCGAGTATGTCTATACATATAATAAAAATGAAGTGTCTGTATGTAATGTTTTGGTTATGAAAGTATACACGCTACTGATAACGAAAAGGCAATTTTTAAAATTTTTGCCGGTCTGTCTGTCTGTTTGTTCCGGGTAATCTCAAAAACGGTTAAACCGATTTCCACGAGACTTTCACCGGCAGATAGCGGATATTATAAAAAGTAATTTAGACTAGCTGTTAACCGTGGCTTCGCCCGCAGTGCTGTCTCCAAAACGGTTCGATCGATTTTTACGAGACTTAAATCGGCAGATAGCGGACATTATAAAAAGTAATTTAGACTAGCTGTTAACCGCGGCTATGCCCGCAATGCTATCTCCAAAACGATTGGACAGATTTTCACGGGACTTTCACTGGCAGATAGCTGACCGTATAGAAGTAATTTAGGTTATTCTATTTTAAACTCGCTGTTACCCGCGTCTTCATCCGCATGAAATTTAGCAAAAATATGTTTTTCACTGTAAACATGTGCGTAAGACGTGTGGTGTACTGGACTCAAAAATAAATATAATTGAAATTCATATATCTGTATGCATTCCTAATGATATTGTCTTTTTGGTCATTTTAGCGGCCATTTTATTTTATTTATCGCGCTTTCGTCTACATAACTAAGTAACCATAGTAACATATAAAGATATCGAATCGAGTTGAGTACTATTCAAGTTGTCAAATATTAAAAAATACTTAGATAGATATAAAGTTTTATAACTTAATTTATATTTATGCAAGATTTCAAGACGTCAGCTCATACATTGTTTACAATTCAAGAATATAATTATTAATAGTAATTTTAAAGATAGAAAGGATATTTCTAATATAATATTAGACCGTAAACGTATTACTTGTTGACAATATGAGCATATTACACCATTATCTATCTTTAAATCGTTGTTTCATTAGTGAGAGCACTTGATGGTGCTTCCGTCGGGAAGTGGTAACAATAGAAACTTTCTTTATAGTTCAACTGCCGGAACACACTTTTTCGTGGTTCTTGACAGCAGATTGTACACATTCAGCCAGGCTTGCATTATACCTTACTACCGCGCTATGATCCTATCATGAAATTTACATATACTACCTTATAATTATATGTAGATATTGAAAACATAAGATATAATCAATGCATATTTAACACTACCTGTGTCCGCGACTTCGTCCGCGTGGAACCTGATGTACAAAACAGCAACTAATAAAGTAGTCTGAATGCATTAAGTCTATTTACTATCTATTTTTCTCTTGTAAGTCGCGTCCGCATTAAAATTACAATAACTTTTCATAGACTAAGCCGATTTTAATGAAACAAAGACTAAATGTTACTCGGAGATATGCTTTATGATTTTCTTGAAGTTACCATGAATGAAGTACTTTGATAGTGATGCGTATTCATATAAACAGACAGACAGATGAACGGAAGGACGAAGACAGACGTGTGTAGACAATAAAACGTACAATTTAGGAATTAAACTTGAATCAATTATTTATTTCTTCCTATGGAAGCTGAAGGTATTATATATATTCAATTAATTTATATTTCTTTATTATTCATTTTTTTTTTAAATGAAGACTTGTGAATTACAAAAATCCATACGCTAGAAAGACAATGTTCCAATAAATGTTTAGTGCATAAGATGAAGTGTGTTTACGGAAATCATTTTCAGTATTGAAACTAATTTGTATTAGTTAAGAAGACACGTACACGTCCACGTTTTTTTAATAAAACAAATATTTTACTGGAAACAGTTGCTTTGATGAGCGTACTTTAGCTAAATAAATATGAACGTTATATTGATAACAGAAAACAAATAGTTTTTTTATAACTCAGTTACCGTGTCAATGCTCTCAAGTAAATAATATGTACTATGTTTGATTCCGGCTTATAGGTTTCTGCGAGATTCTTCTGTCTCTTTATCCGTTAGTGTCCTACGATTAATGTGTTTTTAGGCAATAATCTTCTATACTATATGGAAACTGTAAAAACGACATTTATTTATTTATTCTATATAGGTCCTTCATAAAGAAAAAAACTTACGAAGTACACAAATTATAACAATTTTTATTATTAGAGAGTTAACAAAATTACTTTAAAAAAATTCTAGGTACAAGTACAGGTGTGTGGGGTGTGAGTGTTTGTATGTGTGGAGGTGTGTGTATAGAGTTTTGTTTTATAAGTGAGAGTGTATGGTATGGGTAGGTATGTTTGTGAAAGGTGGGCGTATTAGTGTTAAGTATACATTGATGATGAAATTACAATTACAATTATGGCACTACTTTTTCCGGGACAGAGATTTTAGTATTTCGCTTCTGTAAGAATAGCGAGAAGTACTAAAAGGATCTAGTTCAGAGAATTCGTTGTTATACATGTCTGGAATGCGAATGAATGGCGACATTTGCGAGTATCTAGTTTTGGATGAGGGAACTGAAAATAATGGAGTACGCCTAGTGCGTCTGGGAGGTACATTAAAGCTTATTTTTTCTAATAGCTCTGGACAATCAAATTTGTTATTAACTACATCGAACAGGAATAACATATCCGTTAGTTGGCGTCTATCTTCCGAAGTATTTATTTTATGGTGTTCACATAATTCTTTATATGATTGGTTAAATATTTTAGCTTTATAATTGAGATGTTTAATAAATTTGCATTGAATTACTTCCATGTTGTCAATATAACTTTTTAAAAAAGGTCTCCAAATCAAATTAGCAAATTCTAATACGCTTCTAACATAAATAAAATAAAGCACCTTAAGACATTGTGGATCCTTGAATGGTTTGCTGTTACGTATTATAAATCCAAGGGTTAAGCTTTACTATTAATATTATTTATATGTGCACTAAATGTGAATTTTCTATCAAGAATGACGCCTAAATCTCTTAATTGTGATGTTCTGGGGATTCTCTCGTTGCAGAGGTGGTAGTCGTAACTGATAGGGATATTTTTCCTAGTGGAACCTTAGCTTGATAATAAGTTGTTAGTCGATTTAAGACAGATTGAAGCAGTAGACAGTCCGCAAATTGTCTATTCGACGAAAAATGTTTTTGTTGTACGCATATAGTGTTCTATATCTAGCATATAATCTATCTAGATTTGAGTGGTGAAACAATCTGCTATATCAAAAAGGTAAATTGTAAAGAAGTGGCGTTAACAAGGACCTCTGAGGCACGCCCGAAGTGACATCAACAAAGTCTGATCTGTATCCGCCCATCACTACTGCTTGACGGCTATTTCTTAAGTATGACTCTATGTAGTCCGGTGAAGCTGTTAAGACCTTGCTTGGTCAATAGCGTAGTCAGGTCGAAAAAAAAAAAAAAGTATTTACTCGGTCAAATCAAAAAAAAGGCATGGATATAAATGTCTATTGCTTTTCGCAAAGTCACCTGTACATGGTTCTGTTGTGTTAACGATGTAAACAAGCTCTTTATTTATGTCATCAACTATACTAATTCAAAAACTGTCGACAAAGAAGCTTTACAAGTTACTGCTAGTGAATAAATTAGGACGCATTCTCTTGCAATAGAATAATTATGCACAAAAGTGGGACTACTAGTAAGTAAGTTACTAAATGAATCAATTATATATCTTTTGGATTCACTGTATTTTTTTTAAGGTTGGGACGAAAGAAAGTAATAGTACTAACTGGAGTTTTAGGAAGTATTATTGGTGTAGCTAAGAGTTTCTCCACCTGGTACTGGCTGTATATATTTTTGGAGTTCCTGGAATCGGCTATTGGAGACATATGTTCTCCTGTTTACATACTGAGTAAGTAATTTCTTATTTTTACCGAATTATATCATTTAATAATCTGCTTAAATTGATGGAATATTTTTTAGAACTAAATCAGTGTTGTTGATACTGAAGTACTGGCAGTTCGTCCATTTACCTTGAAGACTTGATATTACCATATTAAGCAATTGGCATTTTTTACTGGCCTTACTCATTGATCACTGTATTTTGTTTTCTCATGAGCTTAAAAAGTGTTTAGTGGGCAAAGGCCAAATAAAAGTCTTAATTACGCTTTGACATATTTTAAAACGATTATACAATCCTATGAGTATTTCGATGAAAGATTATATCATCCTTAAAGGAGTAACATGGCGATAATAGCCTTGATTGCCTCTCTGTTGCCAATTATCTGTGAACATTATATGATAGATGCACTTCTATCATTTTAAGCGAAATGGCTACTAAATTCCAGATAAGGTTGTGGTCGAACTCTAAAGTTTATACAAGACAAAATTAATTTTACATCTTCAAATGTTTTCAACCACTTTTGAGCAGCATTCTTTACAAAATTTGAACTTTTCTATTTTACAGATGTAGAAATTGTTGAAACCAAGAAACGTGTGCCTTTCTACATCCTATGTTCTATTGGGTACAGTGTGGGATGCATAATGTTACCCTTCACAGCATGGGCAGTGCCGTATTGGAGAAATTTTCTGAGAGTTATTTATGCGCCATCGTTATTATTCTTTTTCTATATATTTCTGATAGATGAAAGTCCTCGATGGTTGCTCATCAAGGGACAGAAAGAGAAGGCTATAAACGTTCTTAAAAAGGCAGCAGTTAAAAACAAGATAGATCTCGATAATGATACGTTAGAAAAATTACATTGCGAGGAAGACAAACAAATTCAATTTTTTGAATTGTTAAAGATTACTTTTAAATCTAGGACAATGTTCAAACGATGCCTCGTCTGTATTGTGTGGTGGACGACATGTACTTTCGTTAACTACGGTTTGGTTATCAATTCGGTTTCATTACAAGGGAACAAATATTTGAATTTCGCAATAATGTCATCAATCGATATACCTGTTTTATTCATAATAATGTACGTAATGATGCATTTCAAGAGGAGGATTCCATTAATCACGACTTTTATGATCGGTGCAATTTTATGTCTCGTCCAACCTTTTACGCCTACCAGTAAGTATTAATTTGTATATTATCTATACATCTGAACACCGATTACTGTCGGTTTTACTGATGAAATATATACATAAAAACATTATTTACAATTTATTAACAAATACGTTTGGAAGCATGATCAGAAAATAAATTGTATGTAATCTAGTGTAACAACACATGGTGTCTCATAACAACTTAAACATTCAATATTGAATTTTAAAATGTTGAAAATTCTTGCTCAATTTGATTAAGTGGCAATTGACACAATAACACTAATCATTTACAAAATAGCCGCCAATACGATATAATTCTTAATAAATAAAACTTATTTTCTACCATAAATACACCTGTACCGCATATGCTTTTCACTATAAACAATATATTTGCTACAAATAATTCAATGTCATTGTTGTGTTAACAGACTGTATTATATATAATAGGTAGTCCTTCAACACGTCTGTTAACAATTTCAGTCAACGACTATGAAAAATTGTATAATTGAAACTATGTATGTATGGAAACTAATTATAATTCATTTTTATTTTACATATTTTACGCCATAAAGTAGATTATACTTCTATATATGTATACGCTAAGTCAGAGGCACTAAGAAAATATAATTCTAGAAAACAGAATCTTCAACATCTTCACTGTCCATATACCTGACGAAATGAGATTTTCCATTAAATTATAAATAGATCAAAGATATAAATCAACAGGTTCCATGTAACTTTAAGGGTGGATCTATTTCCAAGGCATCACCCCTACATATTTTCAGCCACAAAGCAGCAGTGCTCATACTGCTTACTCTTATTCTCTGTCCACCCCTTTTACTGTTACTTGGGGTCGGGTTTTTTTTCCGCCAAGCCAATTTATCTTGGATTGTCCATTCTTGCAACTGGGCTTTCTCAAGGTCTTTTGTAACATCTGACCACCATGTGGAAGGTGGGCGACCTGAAACTCTTTTTTGTTTGAGCAGATTCAAAGCTAGTTAGACCACACGACCATCCTTACATCTTATTAAATACCTTTTTAAATTCTCGATGACTATTCTCAGTGACTATTGCAAATTTAATATTTCCAGGTATGTATATATTAAGTATTTTAGCAAGGCGAGTCACATTTCTTGCCTACCTCAGCATTTTCAATTCATTTCAACTGCTTGATATATTTAGATATATTGATCACGATCCTCATATACCAGTTGTGATTACAACCATAGCGATACTATTAGGCGCATCCTGTTCCAAGATCGAGCAGGATGGAAAAGATCATTTCTTAACTTGATCGTAATCATTGGTACTATACTTACCATCAAATACTATGTACTCACAGTAATAAAAAAACAAGTAATTGGAAGAAACATTGTAAAACTACCATTTTTGATAATAATGTTAATAAGTGAGGAAAAGCTAGATATTATATTGTTAAAAAGTTGATTGATGACAAATCAATTCGAAGATATCACGTATAATACAATAATCATAACAATAGATAACTCAGTGAATATCATCTTCAGACACCGCATTGATCTGCCTAGGTTCGAATATGCAAATGAGTATGAGCTTTTGGCAATGTAAAAGCTTGTGATGAAGCATAGCATGATGGTAGGACTTTTTCCAAGCCTTCCTGCCTAGCTACCATCCTAAAGTTGAAAAATTTACGCCAAGCACTTATATGTGTGTTCCGGCAGCTGTAGTTGAGGGCCAGTCCTGTAGGCTTAATACTTAGCATCGGAAACTAAATTGTTATTTAATACCAAGTGAGATTGTGGGCAAACGCTAAAACCCATAAAATATAAAAATCATGGTTATACTGAAACTATCATAATTTCTTTTTACAGATTTACCGTGGCTATCAATCCTCATCTACATGGCAGGTAAAAATATGTCTTCGTTTTACTTTAGCATAACATATATGTACACATCGGAACTATTCCCGACTTATACGAGGAATTCGATGCACGCGTTATGCTCTTCCCTCGGCAGGATAGGATCTATATTAGCACCGCAAACTCCGCTACTGGTAAGTTTATTCATAAACCTCTAATTAAAAAAGTTTAAAAAGTTTTTATATTGTTCTTTTGTCTATACACTACGTCGCGTCAGTAATTTTATTCTGCTTGAAACAGTTTTTGTTATTTCATGGGACCTACATGTTTTATCTAAATTATTTTTGGGTTTTCCTTTAATATTTAAATTGTAATTTAGACATTACTTTTAAACCCTCACTACCCTTTTACAGGTATTAAATTATCTAATTATTATTAGTGATTAACCACTGTGGGAAAAACATCACATATATATATAGTTAATATTCTGAAAAATCTTTCATTTGGCGGTAAGAGTCCCATAAAAATTGGTTGCGCCGATTAGCCAAGAGAAACAAAAGACAATGCATTTGTATTTATATGTGAAGATTTTTTTGTTATTGTGGTAAATTTTTATAGTAAGGCTATCTACAAAGTTAATAAGGAACGCATATAAAAATTATATTGGGGAACAAATTGGTAATCTTTGCAACCAAGTGGTCTTATAACAAGAAATGTTTTGCAGCTTAGTAAACGCCCAAACTGGTATATCTGTGTCGGTTACAATATTTTGAACGCGAAATGTTCTTGAGAGATGAATATGACGAGAGTAATCCTAGTATTTCTGTTCAATTGTATCATGAGCGACATATATGCAGTTAAATTTGTTTCTTCCAGAATAAACCACTTACCTACCCAGACCATAATTTTTATACTACTACATTTCAGATGGCTTATTGGCCAGGTTTGCCATCCGTGATTTTTGGCGGATCAGCGTTACTCGGAGGCATAGTTACGTTTTTTGTGCCAGAAACAGCAGATGACTCTTTGCCTGACACCATCTGTCAAGCGGAAAACATAGGAAAGGTTCACACGACCAAAATGGGTATCAATTACATAGTTCCTGTGGACATAAAAAGTGACAGTAAAATCAATAAGTGATCTCATTTATAAAGATCATAAAGTTGTTTTTTGTTTATTTAGTGTTTAAATATTCTTACTTATTAAAGACTTCAGTTTTCATTGATTTTTTAATTTGCTCTTAAATATTTGTACGGAACGGTCAGAAGACACCAGTACTTACTTGATGACAGTGTTAACTGTGTTCCAAGTAGATGGTAGTACGTGTAGCTAGCCAAATAATTTTGCAACAATTTATTGTTTAACTTCAACACACATACTTTTGTAGGTGGTAGAGCCACGCTAAAGCTATTACTGGTTTCAACATGAATGGCTCGGCTCGCCCGGGGTACTACTGCCCGACCCACAGAAACACCGACGTGAAGTAACAGTGTTTGCATTGTTGCATTTCGTTCGGTCAGTGACACCGCCAGATGCCCACTTCAGCTCCCCCTCCCCCTTCCCCACTCCTCTCCCCCAAACACAGGCTGGTATCGCACTTGCGACTCTTCTGGTATTGCAAGTGTCTATTGACGGTGGTGATCTCTTAATATCAGGTGACCCACCAGTTCGTTTGCCTCCTATGATATAAAAAAAAATCTTTATTATAGATTATTTTCCTAAGTCTTATGCTCCGATAACATGAAATATGTTTAGCTAGAGGAAGAGACTGGTCTTAGTTTTATAGAGTTTATACCTAAATCTGTAAATAACAACATCGTAATAATACAACATTTGTACAATAGTTTTCACTTCTAACAATAACTGTTCATTAACAAGTTAAAATAGTACAAAACTTTTGAATGGAATACTTTAATGGATAATTCTAGTGCCAAATGTTTAGGTGTATTTAATTCGAAATTATGTTACATCACTAATCGTTGTAGGTATTAATATGTATATTAGTGGTACTTTTATCTTTTTATCCACAATTAAAGGGATAAATCACAATGCTTGGAGTATTTGATATATGGTAGAATTAGATAACGTTATCGTATATCTTATAATGAAATAACTCTGTAAAGAAAACAATGGCAAAATATATAATATAAGGTAGGAAATAATTTACCATTCAACATGCATTAGGATTGCTCCAATATCTTATTATGCCAAAACAGTAAAATCAAACTGTCAAACAGTTTCGTTCCTGATGCAACAGTTTATCGGATACCTGGATATTTTAGAAAACGCTTAGAACGATTCATGATACTATATATTGGTCAACTATTGAAGAAAATTCGACTGTTATCATTTTTAAACCGAATTGTAGTCTAGCACTTAATCACATATAATTTTAAATAACGATAAAGTTTAAGGTAGTGAGAACACGTGAATAGCACATAATGCCCAATACGTGAACTGAATCCAAAATCTATGGTATTAGGGTATTTGCTACTGCTTATCTGGCTATCTGCCAAGCTCAAGATGAAATTCTATTACATTAAGCACCTATGTGTTCAAGCAGCTGCAATTGACAGCCACTCCATCAACACTTCAGAGAAGATTGTAAACAAATGCAGCTAATGAAGAGATTGTAAAAAAATGTAGCGATAGTTGCTCGGTATCAGTTATTCAACTCAAGACATAATTAGGCATACAAGACTTAGTAAATGCCTAATTAATGAACAGTTTATTTTGGTCAAGGTAGGAACACAAAAAGGATAAAGTCACTCTCAATTACATGGTTTAAAAGTTCTCCTTCTGCCATGTTCTCAAACTCTACTCTTTCTGTCCAAAATAAAGAGTTCGCGCTAATCTTATTTCAAAGAAATTAACTGTCACTGTTTAATACTTACAAACTTAAATAAAAGAAGGTAAATATTTTTTTGTGACACTTTTGTCTGCCTAGAATCTTGTAACTGCTCATATGTAAGTGTGTCGCAACAATTTTCAATTTGGCTGGGTGCGCACCTGCCGCTGTACCTTCCATATTAATCCTAAAGCGATGTTACCAACCATGCGAGACTGTAGTTTAAGATCTAGTAGATGCTTCAACATCAAAATATTTAGCTTTTTGTAATAACTTTATTAGTAACATAGAATTGGAATGATTACTATCGTTACTAAAGTTTATCTTTCATCCAATTTTCCCAGATGTGTCAATAGTTACATATAAAGTCATTTCCATATTTTAATCTTAGCTTTCTAAACCCACCTGGCTAGCTACCACCTTTAAGTTGAAAATCTGTCGCAAAGCACCTATGGGTGCGTTCAGGGAACAACACTTGAGAATCAGTCCCCCTTTAGATTTTTGAGATTCATGCGATGAGATTATAGGCAAAAGCTAAAATATAAAAAACAATATCTAAATTATAATAAATTTAAACAATTCCCTTATTATGAGTGACCACACAGATGGCGCAAAGATTTAAGGCGCGTCTTGGGCTGAAATGTATTTTGGACTGCTATGCTCTAATCTATGGGAACCACGAATGACTGTTCTAGTCTAGAACTTTAATATAATAGTAATATCAGCTTTGCTCATAACTCGTCAAATATTCGTGAATCAAGTTGCTATTGAATTAAAACGCCCAGTGTAATTGAAATGCCAATTAGATATTAGAAATAATATTTTAAAAGTGATTTATTTTTACAAAACGTGCTGGGCTCTCGCAATATAGATTGCGTGCATAGAATTCCTCCGTCAGGAATCGTTACCACAGCTCGCTTCGAGTACCTCCAACTCCAATGGGTGTAATATGTGCAGGGCTTGTGAATTTTTCCAATACATGAGTTTCATTTTTCCTTTTTCTAATAACGATCGATTCATCCTTGAAGCTTATGTTACTCATAGTTATTATCATCATATTAGATCATTTGTAGTAAATATATCTTCCTGCTACTTTAGGTATCGTTTGATTATGCGCTACAATTATGCACCAATAGTACTTTATTTGAATACTGTGGCGAAAAACATAGCATCGAATAATATAATAAGGCTGAGTATTTTAATAAATGAAAATTGTAGTGGTAGTACATTTCCTAATGTTCTGCTGTTCAGCTACCCAGGTACCACCCACAAGTTTATAATCCTATGCAAATAAAGTATAGGTGTGCTCCAGCAGCTGCACTTGAGAACCAGTGTCCACCTAAGATTGGAGTATTACCATCTTCAGCTACTTTACCATTTAATATTAATGAGATTGTGGGGTTACGTGCTAATTCCATAAGACATAGGAATACATGCTCTACTCCACTTGATATAAAACTGGTATTCTTTAAACTGGATCGCAAATACAGCAGATTTAAAAATATATTACTTAATCATGTAATCTGTCCAATATATCGCGTTTTTTAATTAGTAATGTATATCTTCTAGTCCGGCCATAAGTTCTGTTACAAATGATAATGGATTTTTTTAATGGAGTAATGTAATATTATTAAAATTTATACCTATATTAGTCTCAACACAAAAAAAAATCTATTCGAAATGGCCACCTTTGGTTTTATACAGGACTTTTATCTGTTTGGTCACGAATCTATGCATTTACGCATTTTTTCTAAGGGAAATTTCGCCACTGCTTGCTCCAAAGATTTTTTAAGACACTCGTGTTGTGTCCTCTAAAACTGACCATAATTTGAAGTCTAAAGGGTTGAGGTTTGGGCTAGATAAGGGCCAGACTTCAGCTCTTATAAAGTCCGGAACGTTGGTTTCAAGCCAGGCTTGGGTAATTCGTGCATTGTGACCTGCTGGAAAGTCCACGGTATATTTAAAAAAAATGTATTCTTGAGAGGTGTCACAACATGATCCAAGACTGTATCTTGATACACTTTGGCTGAAGTTTTCACTCCTTTTCCACAAAAATGTAGTTTTGTGAGTCCTTGATAAGACACACCTCACCAAACCATCAGTGACACAGAATGATGACCACGTTATACCTTTCCGACCACTTGAATAGCATCTTTAGAACTATGAGCGTACACTTTATCAATTTGCTTATTGTAGTGTTCTTCAATCGTGATGATTTTTTCCTCGGTAAAGAGGATATTTCTGTGCCTTTCACCTGCGTATCACGACAGAAGGCGTTTTGATCGATCCACTCTCTTTAATTGTGAAGATTGATTTAGGGCATGTCCTGTATATCGACGATAAGCACCGAGCTTCAGGTCTTGTTTTATAATACGCAACAGAGTCCTAGCGGGAATCTTCATTCATCGCGATAAAATTTTTTGCTTCCTAATGGGGTTTCGACGAATTCTGGCTTTGTAATTCTAACAACACGCGGCCTCCCCGGTCTTTTCTTGTTTTCGACAGAAGAAGTGTTATTGTATCTGTTGATAGTAAGATATACGAACATACGGATAATACCAAGCTTTTGAAGTGTTTGAAATATGACCGACGGCTTACTTCACTTCACATATCACTTTGTGCAAGTTGTTCACTGCAATCCTATTTTCTTTAACACCCCATTCCATATTGTAATTTGATAGTGAACTCGTAAATATGTAAAATATGTGAAATGGCGCAAAATCGAACGAAGTTTTTAAAATAATATACGTGTTCCAAATTCAAAATAATTGAAAAAATAAAAGTTTTTATGTAACAGTATTTATGGCCAGTATAATAATATCTTTTTAAATTCGACCATAATTCATTTTTTTAAGGTTTGACATTGTTGAGATTTTTTTAGAGATAGTGTACTCATATTATAGATTGGTAGACGCAAGAATTATGAAGTCGAGAAGAGGCTTATAAATAAAGCCTTTGATCCATCCATGATGTGGAAAGAAACAAACTGATTTAAAAAATTATTTAAAAAAAAACGAATTTCAAACTGTAAAATAATATTTTTATTCACTTCATTTTATATAACCCTTTGTCTTGATTTTAAAAAATAATTTAATTACAAAATTCAAATATTACCTAATATATTTTATTTTCAAATTGAGTACAGAGCAGAGTTTACAGCGACCGGGAGTCATTTGCTATTAGTTAATGAAAAGTCATATAACCTAATTCCCTATTGTATTTAATTAATAAAACATTCCCTGGAAATATAAACATCCAATAGCGAAAATCCCGTCCCAATTGGATGAGTAGTTTTTGAGAAAATCGTAGACATACAAGCATATGGGTCAGATACAGGACCTCCTTTTTTTGAAGTCGGTTAAAAAAGAAAAAAGAAAATCGCCAGACAAACAGGAAAAAAATGTACTTAAATATTTTGTATTTGCGTATTCAAGTTATTTTGATTCATAGTTATCTATTATAATTCACAGAACATCACAAATATGCTCAAAGCGTGAAGTCTCGCGAAAGCCTAACAATTTATCAGATTAATGCAAATAATTTATAAAACAATTCGCTAACACTGTACCTATTGAAGTATTCCCTCGAAGTTGTCGACATCCAGCCGGCTATAACGCTTTAATATTTTCAATATTCCTTTTCAAAATTATTTCAATAACTCGAACCGAAAGGGGTGGAAAATATTCAGGGCCGGAGTCGTTCGAATCCGAAAACTTTTCACCAACTTCCCAATAAAATCGTCTAAATACTTCTTCCAACAACAGAATATTATTTAGGATTAATTTTACATTATTAACGATCGGCGAGTTTTGTGCCCGAGAATCCTTTTTTCTATTCATAGTACTTTGCCGGCGGTTCTGCACTCCTTTATTATGCATTATTTTCCCTTAATTTCTAATTTTTATTTATATATAACGCTTTCTGAACGTTTATTTATATATTTATTGTATTGTATTTTAGCTTATGAATTATAAAATTATACATAACAATATTTAATATAATGTAAATTATACAAAACAAAACGTCGAGGCAGTCATAAAGACTACCGACAGGAGAGAAAATTTAATACAATAAAATAAATGTTTTGAATTTTCATATTAATATTAAATTGTGAATGACAATATTTAAATTTCAGAATTTGGTTAGTAAAATTATTAACACTATAGGTCGACATTCGACCATAATTTATTGTTTTTTTTTAAGTCTGAACTTTATTCGGGTTCTTTTGTCAACGGGTATACTTCTATTATCAAAGGCTTTCATCATGGCTACTCAGTTATTTGCCACTTTTTTTAAATTGTATAAACATAAAAAAAATATGTCTAAATGAAAATCGAAATTTATTATAAACTTGAAACAAAAACAGGCGGTTACATAAGATGGCAAGGCTCTTAAATTCTAAGTAAAGATAACTTTACGAAAATAAAGAAATTTATTGCAACTCATGACACAATTGTCAATTAATTTTACACGATATCATGGGTAGATGGTATTGTATTAAATGTACTCTGTACATTATAAGGAATACACCCAGGATACACCCAGTATCATCGTTTAGAAAAATAATTGATACACAATAGAATCAAATAATGAATCCAAAACAAAGAAGTTTTTAATACTACCATTAACTTTTGAAAATGAATTCTTTTTTGTTCAAAATTTATCATCAATTGTAATAAATATAATTGTTACATCAAGTTGAACTGCATCATTGTAACCGCGGAGATCTAAGTCATGGATTACTGTCATGAGCAAACAAATTTTCTTATTTTGATTTTACAAAGTATTTTTGGCTCATTTTTTAAATTAAATCATCATTTCAAGTGAGTTCACCACAAAAAAAAAATACTAAACATAAACATACTAAATATTGACTTTGGCTTTGGTAATATTGCTTTACTCTTATGACAATATGAAGCAAAGTGACATAAAGAGAAAGTAGTCCGGTCACCTAAAATTTTCATTAAAACCAAATAGAATAATCATTATTTCAGTGGTTCCATAAATTTACTAAAGATAATTATTTACATTATGAATTTAAATATTATATTATTATTCTATTAACCTACAATTTGACCAGTTGATTTCAAAGGGCATGTAAGGCATGCAACGTCAGTCATGTTAAAAATATTGAAAAGGTAAAAAAATATTGGAATGTAAGAGTGACGGACATCAAAATGTCTTTTTCATTTATATGTTGTGTAACATTAAAGTAGTAGTATGAGTAATGTATATTTTAATTAATTTAATATGCTTGTAATCCATTTTATATTTATTTCTCCTCCATATAAACTTTAACTATGCCAAATATCACGTTCATCCGTTCGCGCATTTGGCTTAAAAAGGGGTAAGAAGTTTTGGCTTCACGTATTATATCAGAAGATGATTAATGTGGTTTCCATATCTATTGGCACACGGAGCAATAATTATACCTATACATTTTTTTAAAACCTATTAATCTATTAAACGTATGATGAGCTGCAATATATCAATATTATATGTATTAATATTCTTCCTGGCACCCTGCCTCCAGAGCAGGTTGAGAAGTTTGCGGCGAGTGTCAGGAAGTCGCTGCTCGGGCTGGCCACCGTGCAATATATCAATATTATATGTATTAATATTCTTCCTGGCACCCTGCCTCCAGAGCAGGTTGAGAAGTTTGCGGCGAGTGTCAGGAAGTCGCTGCTCGGGCTGGCCACCGTGGTGCGGCCTGTCAAAAAGACCGATATCCGAGTAGTAGGAATCGACGACTCGGTATCGTGGGACGAGGCCGTGGAGGCCATAACCAAGGTGGCCGGCTGTGGGCTAACCCAGATGAGGGTGGGTGAGCTTAGGGCCCGCGGAGACGGAAGCCAGTCCCTATTTGTCTCCCTTCCCGTGGAGGCAGCACGAAAGCTGGTGGAAGCAGGTCGAATCCTGATCGGCTGGAGTTCGGCCCGGGTTCAGCACTTGGACAGCCGACCCTTGAGATGCTTTAAGTGCATGGGCCTGGGCCACACTCGGCCGATGTGCCCATCGGCTGTGGAGAGGAAAAAGACCTGCTTCCGATGCGGGGAGGAGGG
>MU158806.1:142826-257054 GCA_015888305.1 Antheraea pernyi | reverse complement strand
CACGGAGGGAACTGGATTTGATCCTAGGGTGGGAACCGCCTCAGGGTCTCGCAAGCCGCTTCCGAAGCCCGTGCTGCCTCCAGTAGCGTCGGCCCCTTTGGACACGGAATGGACGACTGTAGTCCGCCGCCACAGGAAAAAGAAGGAGAAGGCGACTCCGGCGGCGGCTGCAGCAGCCACGGCTCCCAAGTCTGGATCCAGGAGAAAGAGGAGGAAGCGAAAGAGGGTTAGGGACCGACTCGCTCCTCCTCGCTCAGCCGGCGTACTGGTTACGATCCAGCCGGAAGCTGAGAAGCTGGGGGCGAAGTACAGCGAGGTGCTCCTAAAGGCCAGGATGGAGGTGCCCCTCGCTGAATTTGGCATCCCCTCCATTAAGGTGCGGCCTAGCGCCACCGGAGCGCGACTTCTCACAGTTCCTGGCACCCTGCCTCCAGAGCAGGTTGAGAAGTTTGCGGCGAGTGTCAGGAAGTCGCTGCTCGGGCTGGCCACCGTGGTGCGGCCTGTCAAAAAGACCGATATCCGAGTAGTAGGAATCGACGACTCGGTATCGTGGGACGAGGCCGTGGAGGCCATAACCAAGGTGGCCGGCTGTGGGCTAACCCAGATGAGGGTGGGTGAGCTTAGGGCCCGCGGAGACGGAAGCCAGTCCCTATTTGTCTCCCTTCCCGTGGAGGCAGCACGAAAGCTGGTGGAAGCAGGTCGAATCCTGATCGGCTGGAGTTCGGCCCGGGTTCAGCACTTGGACAGCCGACCCTTGAGATGCTTTAAGTGCATGGGCCTGGGCTGCCCTTTTTTTTTTTTTTTTGGATACACCACCCTCCCGGGGGAGAGGGTGGGTTATGTCCGTCTCGCACGGACTAAAACCCCACGGTGTACGTCTACCGCTAAGTTGGGGCGGCACGAGATCTCTATAGACTTCATCGTGCCGCCCCAGCGGTTGGCCCAGCAGCGATATTGTTGCCGCCGGACCTCGTCCTGTTCGGAGACAGCCGGGTACACACCGGCCGCCTCCTCCGTCCGCCGGACCTGCGCAATAGAAAGATGGGCCCCCCGACCCATCTTCTCTAGGTCCAGCTACGGTGGGAGGAGGCGGTCAAACTACCGCCTCCTCCTTTCAAAAAAAAAAAAAAAAAGGTCATGGTGACGTATCATTGTCATGCGAAATTACAAATTGATGTCTTGCATAAAATACCATTCAACGTGCCTAAAGAACTTTTCCCTTCAAAAGCATTGAAATTGATCGAGAATATATGAAAAAAAGAATCCTATTTTTCTAATAATTTTGAAATTATTGTTGATAATTGTATGTATTATTTATTTACGAAATACCATATACTCTGTCTACGTACGACTATGTATAATCGACTTCAATAGAGCCGCAGATCTGAAGTCAATTATATTGCTACTCCTAGGGACTGAATGAGAACGACTGTTGAGCCAACATATGCTAACATGAGCTAACTACACCCTAAAGACTACAACACAGCGGCACGAGCACTTCTATCTTGAGGATAATAATAATTCTGCAGTCGAAACTTACACAGGTTCAACGGCTCTCGAAAATAAATTATGTCGCCTTTTAAATAAATCAATTAATTACTAATATTCACATATGTATATAAACAAAAATCAGTTGTCTAATATAAGCACATCGCTTTAAAACGGCTACATCGATTTTGTTAATTCCTTTTGTGTTGTTTGAGTAATTGCCATGACAAAGCTTTTATGTAAGAAAGTGTTTAAAAGATTGTACGGAAAACTACGATCGTTCGAAAAAATATTGACAGATTAACAATTCGCTGTCGAGTTACCGTTTTATCTTACTACTTGGTCTTACCGTACTGAGAAGATTTAGTCCCATTTTCTTCGTTATAACATATGTGCGAAGCTGGAGCGAACAAGTATACAATAGTATTTCAAGATTAAAATACAAAAAAATTGAGCCATCACGGGACGCCTGGCAGATGTGAAACATATGTGTAACGTATAAACAGCACTGTATACACACACGAATACGAATACACACATACTGTATATACACACACTCGCACACACGCCACGGCCTGTATCGCAACACGCCACGGCCGGTATCGCCACACGCCACGGCCTGTATCGCCACACGCCACGGCTTGTATCGCCACACGCCACGGCCTGTATCGCCACACGCCACGGCCTGTATCGCCATACGCCACAGCCGGTATCGCCACACGCCGCGGCCTGTATCGCCACACGCCACGGCCGGTATCGCCACACGCCAACAATCAGGTTTACTCTTACCTATAGATGTTTCATATCAAAATATGACGTTACACCTTTTAATATGAAGTCGTAGTGCTCTAGTAGTTTGACCTATCGAATATCATCATCCGCAGGTTCGAACCCCGGCATGTACCACCGAATTTTTCGGAATTCGCGTACATTTACTAATGTAAATTGGTAACACTATCGGCTGACGGTGAAGGAAAACATCGTGAGAAAACCTAAACCTGAGAAATGTTCTTGTAGTAGTATTGTATGTGGAAAAATATAGAACTGTGGATTTCTCAGAGTTTCAAATCGCCAATACGTCGTGGGCTGGCGTGGTGATTACGACCTTCCTTCGGGATGGCTTATAGCCCTGCAGTGGGCCTCTTAAAGGATGATGATGATGACATGCCTTTAAAATTATATTTCTATATAACAAGTTGATATCTTCTATCTCTCTGTGTTATTAAGGAATTTAATAAAGTGAACGATGAAAAGAATCAGAGTTGTAATACTCATTTATAGAAATGTATTGTGAATTTATTATATAAAAGGAAATTCGGAATTTCAATCATAGCCATTGCTACGATACGAATAAACCTCTGAGAAATTATTTCGGTCATTTTGGATTAATTCATAAAATTAAACCGGCTTATCCGGAAAAAGGCTATTGTTGTACTATCAAATAAGATTTAAAATTCTCAATAATATATTCTACTAGCAGTCGCCTGGTACTTTGTTTGCATTTTTTTTTTTTTTTGTATATGCCACTATAAATATTGTGATTATGGTCATTCCATGTTTCAGCAGCAGTAAGGCCAGTAACAGTTTTTTAAGTTATGTGTAGTAATAGTGTTAGGTTTTATAACAAATTCCCAAGGCACGTTACCGATTATTACTTAGTAAATTCAAGCACCATGTCAAGCGGGTTTTAATAGTTACTAACGCTAATAAACAATTTTGAAACATTCTTCATTGGTGCTCCACTCATAGCTATTGGTTTTGGCGTGATATATAGTATATAGCCTTCTTGGATAAATGAGTTATCTAACACTGAAACAATTTTTCAAATCGGGCCCGTAGTTCCTGAACTTAGCGCGTTCAAGTATACAAACTCTTCAGCTTTATAATATTCGTACAGATAGCATAGGTGACTACAACTTACTAAAAAGCCTAAAGATACAAAGAAGGAAGGTAGATATAATTATGTTGCGAGTTAAACAGGAACTGCGATAGACATGTACGTTGCCATATTCGAAGAACAACTGACCACAAGACCTCAACTATCTCGGAAGTAGCCTTCGGACTTCATATTACATCGAGGCGAGTATGGAAGTGTAGCTAGCATACAGCACGACGTGACGTCATCTCGACGTGATGTACTCAGACAATGCTATGTTCTTGAATAAATAGAGTTTTTAAATATATAGAGCCGCTAAATATTTATGGACACACATTTTTATATAATCGAATGTAGAATGTTTCACAGAGTCCATGGTAACGTGTAAATGGAAATATTTTTTAAAGTTTCTCCCCTTCACGTCTATTGGCACTCCGGGTAATAATTATAAACTTTTTACACCTACAGTTTATTAATTCATCAAACATACGATGTGTTGCACAATATCAATGCAAAATATCCATATTACATGTACACAGATACCTATACCGTACATCGCTAGTCAGACACAAGCCACACAAGGGCAATACGGTCACGCTTTCTAACATGACGCGAAATTATAAATTAAACTCCTGCCAAAAATATCGCTCAATACGCCAAAAGAAATTTTAATAATAATAAAATATTACGCGTGTTACTTCTCATTTCATACTTCGATATATCTGATATTATTTTTAAAACTAAACGTCTCATGGCATATCCTACGTCGAACGTTGTCGTATTTGACATTCCTTTTGCTTTTATACGCGGTTGTCATTGGCCTTTTATCCCGTGCGCTGTCGATTCAAACGATTGTGCTTCCTGTCAAAATACTTTTGAAATACGTCACCGTAATACTGCTTGTTTTGTAGTAGAATCGAGCACAATAGTCATCAAAGAGAACCGATTTTAGATTTATTTTCTTACTTACGCATGACAAGACATGGAAACGGTTTCCTTGTTTGACGCCCTTTGAGATCAGCTATTGCTATTGTTAAAAGACAGAAATACCAATTATATCTTGGCTTTATTCAGCAAGAATTTAGGACAGATACATATTAATAAAAGTATGACAATGAAAGACAAGTAGTTGTCAATGATAATTGACCATAGTACATAACATTCTCCCCTAGGTGTTCTTAATTTCACGTTACTGTAAAACATAATCTTGTAGACAGCTTGGCATTTTTGTTTCTCTTGTTGAGCGACGAATTGGTAACTCTGGCTCATTTTGATCAGTTCCACACTCCGCTTCTTGATTAACTTGAAGCTCTGAATCGGGTTTAGAATCCGGAAATGTAGAGTAAGAATCGTCACCTAGATCATTTTCCCTAGGACAAGGTGCCAATTGCCTGTAACATACCCTATTATCTCGCCCATCTGGCAAACAAATATAAGAATCACTAGGATTCCCATGTAGTAATTGTACTTTATCTACTAAAGGATCATATTTAGATGTCCTCACGTTTCTCTTTAACAGTACAGGGCTAGGAGTTAATAACCATTTGGGGTAGAGCTTCCAGTAGGTGAACGTCGAGGGTGTCAAAACATGCGTTCGTGAGGTGTTTCATTGGCTGCTGTGCATAATAGAGAACGTATGGAGTGCAGTGCCATAGGCATAACCCCTTCCTAGTCTGTTGTATCAGCTTGAAGCTGGCGTGATGGATTGGAGTTCTCTATATGGTTATCATTATTTTTGGATTACACTGTGTTTAAGATCAGACACAACGGAATCACTATGTCGTGTTGAGATAGAAAGAACTTTACACCGTCAATACCTTTTAATACTCATTTAATTAAGCCAATTAAGGGAAATGTCTCACGCTAAGAGTATACTGAAAAATCTTAGAAGTTAAAATATCGGTATATATTATAAAACAAAGTCCTCTGTCACATTTGTCTGTCGCGATAAACTCAAAAACTACTAAACAGATTTGCAAGTGATTTCACCAGTAGATAAAGTAATTCTTGAGGAAGGTTTAGGTATATAATCTGTTAATATTTTCTTTTTATTATCAGGGTGGGATAACGGCCTCCGAGCCCACTAGTATATATAAGGAAGTATAAAACAGGGTGTGTCATAAATATATACGGTAGAATTAAATCATTTGTATTACAGAGAAATATTTTATTTAAAAAAATACAACAAAAAGCCAATGTCACGCGGTGTTCCCAAGTGGTCACCCATCTAGATAGTTACCGCATCCGAAGTTGCTTAACGCTTGCTTAAGGACGCTGTGGCGACCACCACAACCGAGGCGGCAAAAGACTTACAGGAGAAACTGGTGCAGGCACACGGCAAAAAAGCCGAAAAGCGGGTGCGCACCATGGCGTCAATACTGGTAAATGGTTTCAGAGAGCACGATAAGCGTCCAAGGTTAATCGTGGATGAAGCTCTCATGAACCATTTCGGGACCATCCTGACTGCCGGCCGGCTGGCGGAAGCAAGCGAAATTCTCCTCATCGGAGATGTCAACCAACTACCCTACATTGATCGGGAAAACTTATTTCGGATGGCTTATAGCAGACCAACGGCCGTAGCTGGTATTGACCAACAACTCACTTGTACATACAGGAACCCGATGGATGTAGCCTATGCACTGAGTCAAGTATACGACGGTATATACTCACCGAAACCGATAGTGAGATCTCTGAGCATAAAGGGCTATCAGGGCGAACAAATATCCTCACACACCCCTCTCATCAGCAACTCTTCTCATGTCAACCTAAAAAGAGAAGGAAGCAATTGATTGGGGCAGGGGAAGGATCGCGTGTTCTGACAGTCCACGAATCTCAGGGATTGACCTTCAAATCGGGGGTGATCCTGCAAACAAAGGGCAGAA
The DNA here is from genome assembly GCA_015888305.1 of Antheraea pernyi. Taxonomy (NCBI): domain Eukaryota; kingdom Metazoa; phylum Arthropoda; class Insecta; order Lepidoptera; family Saturniidae; genus Antheraea; species Antheraea pernyi. Next base: position 250,808 of record MU158806.1, on the reverse strand, counting down.
GGATGCAAATCCATGATAGTGTTTCACATGCTATAGTGGCAATATCCAGACACACTCACACCTGTGTCTACTATACCGACGTGACTGATGACGCGGTTAGTAGGTTCATCCATCGGGCCATGGACGCTCCGGCGCGGCATATTGTGGATTATAACTTAAAGATGGCGATAGGGGACCGGAATGAAACCGCCATAAAGGCAATAACGTCAATAACAGTTAAATAAATATATATTTAAAAAAAAATAAAAAAACTACCCAATAGATGCTCACAAATACGATTTTTAACATATTAAATAAAACTTTAGCAAAAAAATGGTGCGGACCGAGAGTCCCGCAAAAAAAAAAAAAAAAAAAAAAAAAAGTTGCTTAACTTTGGTGATCGGACGAGAACCAGTGTTTTCAACACTCTACTCGACATAGTTTTTACCGCCACCACTTTTCGCTACATAAATAGGTCGCCAATCAATATTTCAAATGCTTAACTGCGGTGATCGGGCGAAAACCGGTGTTAACCCGTTCAACACTCTACCCGACAAAAGTACCGACAACCTTATTATAGAACTACCCAGCGTTTTTTACTCGCGTTTAATTTTTCATACCCGTGACCCCCCGATACCCCACGTGTAAAATAACAATAGGAAATAGGGGATGAAAGTTTGTATGGAAATATGTAAGGTTCCGCTCCGATTTGAAAAATTATTTCAGTGTTAGATAGCTCATTTATCGAAAGCTATATTATTACACTAAGACCAAGAGAAGCGGAACATCAATGAAGAATGTTTCAAAATCGTTTATTTTCCTTTTGAGAGCTTCCACTGCATGTCAATAAGCCCAATTTCACGCAGACGAAGTCGCGAGTAGAAACTAGTAATAAATAAGTTTAAATTCCAAAGCTCAACCCTCAAATTTACAGTTAAGCACAATATACATAGATTTATGGCCTTTATGGAATTGCTGATTATTATTAGCGTATATATGAAAGTGAATGTACGCCAGTAATCTGATATCGCTCCCAGCGATTTAATGCTAACTGGTAATTCCAAATTGGACTGCGATTCTCCTTTCATCAGATTTGCATCGATAATTGCACACACGATGCCGTTCAATGTGAGATTCTATTATACGCGCTTAATTACAAATGATCGTTTTATTATTATCTATGTTGTATTTACATGAAGCATTTGGAGAGAAAATTTATTTAGGCAAATTTGATGGTGAACGCTAGTCAACCGTCACGCTCGGATTGATGATGCTTTTTTACGATCTGGCTACGCTATTGCTGTGACTGGACTTCACAGCTTCACCGGACTAAGGCGAGTGCTTAAGGCACTTCGCCGCTTGGCAACAAGCTCAAGGGTGCCAAAGTGGCCTAACCTCGGCTTGGTCTGTTCTCTTGGATGCAACTTCGCGACTCTGTCTAAGTTGAACTAAGCTAACTATTCATACATATAAGAATTCCTGCGACACACATGTGTACCGGTATTTTAATTCTACGAATTCAAACGTGTATTTTGTGTCTAATAATTCGGCTAGTCTAAACTAAACCAGTTCGAAAAAATAAGGGAAAAAATAAAAATCCTTCCACCATATGTGTATTTTTGTTTTTGTGTATGTGTGCACGTACGTGAGGGTGATCTGTGTGTGCTGTTTAACTAGTGATTGAAAATGTACAGTGTCACTGTATCGCGATAGCAGCGTCCTTGAGGACTCCACTCCGGAGATACGACCTAGGCTTGAGCCGCTGAGGAGGGGGGACGCGGCGAGTGTACGGGAGCGAAATTTACCCCCATAAATGTCGGTGATGCTCTAAATCATGTATGCTCGGCTCTAGTCTTCATCGGCCACGACTACTCTTTGATAAGGAGTACATGGTTTTTACTGTTAGAGATTATAACAGTATATCCATATTTTTTTTAGAATTAAATTAATTATTTTGTTGATAAGTTTATTCTTGTTTTAAATTTATTTATTCATTTTTTAATTTATTATAACCCAGTGAACTTTACATTTCAAAAATCTCCAAAGATATTGTGTACTGTATAGTTCGATTACTTACAAAAGAGGTTATTTCGTTTTCATTTTTTTTTAATTATTTGATTAAAGCTCTTGAAAAACTAAATAATACTTGTACTTATCACGGTAAAGTTAAACATTGTAGATCCCGATCGATCTCGTGATCTCAATAATAAAATGCATAACCGCTGGATCACGAAGCCTGTCAACGACTGACTTCATTGACATTGCCCATGTCAAAGACTGGATAAATTTAAAAAGTTGAAAAGTATTTGTTACAGAAGCCAACATATAAAGTGGGTAAAAGTGTCCTGGGGAAAACCATCGTTTTAATTCTAAAGGGACAAGACGCTAATATCATAACGAGATGAAGCGTCCCAACGCCTAGAACCATATAATTACATATTTTTGCCATTTAGATACTATAAGAATGTTTCTCGAGGCATCCATATTCCCTCACAATGTTTTTATTCCAATTCGAATTCGAAAAATATAAAATTTGTATGCGAATTTAGAAAAATAATTTGTTACATACTCAGAATCGAACCAGCGGGCAACGGATCAAAATGCTCTTCGGCAGGCGTTTAATTAGTACCATCCAGATGTACTGCAGCACGTAGCTGGTGTCATTGTTGTTGGATAAACTATGTATATGTTTCCTTTATATATCTTGTTGCTGGTGAACGTTTTGAAACAATAAATACTTGTTCTTTATTTCTTCTAAATGGCTCATTTCACGGAAATTTGAATAACAGAGGTGATCACCCCAATTTAAAAATATTTTTAATAACAAAGAAAAAAAAATAATTCAGCACATCACATACGCTACAAATAACAAGTTTGTGTCAATAAATTACCCCACAGCGAATTAAATGACCCCTAGATATATTCACCGTTTATTCTTAAGGTAACATGTTTTATCTTCTTTGTAATAAGCAAGTTACAAAAGCCGCGGCTGTGGACAGAGATAGAAGCAATAACTCTTTGAATAATCAGTTTTACTCAAATTGTTAAGTTACATGTTCGACGTGTTACGTAATTTTACAGCTGGCTTCGAGCCAAGAGCTTCAGCTTGCTGGACGGTATCTGGAAGAATATCTTCAGCTGTATCAGGCAACAGCATGATGATTCCGCCAGTAATCAGCGACAGACTTCCTATGATCACCGATGGAAACCCAGTCCAGAATCGTATCTGTGAAACGGACTTGGGTTAGAATGATTCTAATTCTCTAGTCATAATCTCGAATTTTATTGAATTCTTAATGGTATCAAATTTTATACCAAACATAAGTCTTCTTATGATCTTTACTTCACATGGAAGTTATATGTTCTTAAATGCTAGAAATCACCACAAAAATAGGAAGAAATCATGTCTCTTACATTATAATTTTTTAAATTCATATAACCCTTTTTCATATTTGTCAGTGAAAATGATAAGTAATATTGAATTCGTACATACCAATAAAGGTGTTTGCGGAGCTAAGATAGATCCTATCCGTCCGATTGACGAGCAAAGAGCATGCATCGTGTTGCGTTTATAAGTAGGGAATAGTTCTGTCGTATATAAGTACACAATAGCATACGAAATTGCAATTGAAAATTTCCCTAGAAGATATAAGGAAAGCGATAATGCTGCATTGCCTGAAAATTATACAACGTATTGTGAAGAAGCAGTAATCGTAAAAGATTATATACATTATATTAGAGACCGATAGACTATAGAAACACCAAGTAGAAACAATATTAAAATTATATCTGAATAAATTATTTGAAAGCCGTTGTAGTCCGATGTAGCTGTTAAGGTCTTACTAGGACAATAGCGTAGTTAGTTTGAGGAGAATCAATAAATTTAAAAGCCTTTTCCAAGTTTTAAAGGTAAAGTATATTATATGATTAAATAAGCACTCCATAGTATTGCCGTTCTTTTATATATTAAAAAGTTGAATACAGACCAGACAAAAGATAAAAATGCATTAAAAACATACCCTTCGGAATAACTGATTGTATAACACAAAGAAGTCCAGCCATGAGAAACGAGAATATTAACGGCTTCTTCCTTTTATATCTGAGTAATATCAATGCCAAAGCTATGCTTGCTGGTAAATCAAAGAAAGCCGCTAAAGCATAGTTCACGTACTTATTTCCTTCTAATGACACAGAATTTATCATCAACGTATACTTGCTAAACGTTGCTGTTATCCACATACAAGCACAAGCGAAGAAACGTAACAACAGTTTCTTTGATTTTATTGTCAATTTTATCAAAGATATCAGATCAATACTAGCTTCACTTCTCTCACAATCAATGTTGTTTAACATCTCTTCGCTGACGTATACATTGCTGGTTTTGGCTGCTTTTCTAAGTATTTTTTTAGCTTCATCTTTCCTTCCTTTTATCAAAAGCCATCTAACACTCTCATCCATGAAGAATGCGTGCAATATATAAAGTAGAGAGAATGCGTAGATAACTCTAAGGTAATACCTCCAATAGAGAACAAGCCAAGCGGTTAACGCCACAAAGGTGCCAGCCACCGACATACTGCCGATCATTAGAGATGCAAATAATACTCTGTTTTCTTTTGTAACCATTTCCACGCCTGTAAATGTTTTATAATATATAATATATTTATAATATTGTTTTATGTATCCATAGAATTCACAAGTCTGGTTACTCCAAACTAAAAATTAATAGCTTCCTTAAATGCAAATTTATGCTTAATAACTCTTTGCTTTAGATACATAATTTAGATTAATGAAATGATAAATTAGACGTAATTTAATAACATACCTAACATATAATTCTGTGAATATGTATCTCCCATGAGAGCTTCTAAGAACTCCAGAATAACGTATCCCCAATATGATATCATTATACTTCTGCTGAGGCCCAAGAGAGCTCCGATGAAACCAGAAAATACAATCATTTTCTTCCTCCCGAACCTGAATTAAACATATATGTTAAAGTGGTAGTTTAATAGCTTCCGCTTCGGTCACACATATGAACTTATACTATTGTAGATAATTAATTTGATTTTAGTACGCACTTATCAGATAAAGGTCCCAATAAGAGTAAGCCGAGCATATAACCAAAACTGTGAGCGGTCCCAACTAAAGTTCTCTTCCAATCTTGACAACCCAACTGAAACTGAAAATGTTATCACTTAGTATTAGGTGCTCAATTTATAACTTTATACTTTATTATTATTTATACTTTAAGATATCTATTTATATATAGGAATACCTACTTTATGCTTTGATACCTGAATATGACAGAAAAATAAAATTTTAAATAGCTGGTACCTACCATTTTTAAGGATATTAAGGGAATTTGAAATATTGATTTGTAATTTCAAATTTAGGTTATATAAACGCAAACCCGATAAATGTATTAACCACTGAAGTATATGTATTCATGAAAAACGAATAAATAATAATAGTATAATAATATATTACTTCTAATTTGCATAAAGTTACTCCACATTTAGGGTTTTTTTTTAAATCGAGATAACCGTCATAGATTACGTACTCTTAGTAAACCAAAGAATTGTATAATAACTTCTATACTTAGTAAAATTCCATAGTGTACGAATCGTTAATGGAGCGTGAAATAATTGCGCAACTTTACATCCCCAATAAGTAGAAAAATACCGATAGAGGTGTCCTCAGTGTGGATCTCATTTAACTTTTGGTGTGTCTGACATTAAATATCACCCCGAAGAGGTTCCTTAACATATCAATCTGGTCTTATTGCATAAATTTAACAGTTAAAAGTTCGAATCGTATCAGCTCTCTTGATTTCCATTCACCTACATATCATTTTAAATCTTACGCCATCTTTTTTCTGTGGTACGGAAGACTCAAGTCACCATGTTCCGTTTCATCTTAAAGTCGTTATACTTTTGAATTATAGCTTTAGTCACAGAAATTCCTTTTAGTTTCACTACTGAGCAAAAAAGTCATTAATTACCTCAGCGACGAAACTGTCAGGTTCATCATAAACCCATTCCTCACACTCCAAAACATAGGATGTATTAAAATTATCCGATGAACATGTTCCATCACTATATATGACATCTGGGTATTTAAAGCATGGACCACCTGTGAGCGTTAGATTTAGTGCTGGTGCGGACATCATGTACTTATCTTCGCATTCATACTTACACCTGGAAATTGCAAATACGGGAGAAATGTTAATGAGATTTGTTACATATACATGTGATTTTAATTCTGAATAAGGCGACAATTCTAGGTACATTCGACATATTCTGCCACAAAATTTGAACAATGTGTTTGTACATTTCAATTTAAAAGATATCATTGAAAGCAATAGAGACTTTGTAGTTACAGAACTTTTCAAGTCCGTGTTTGGAATAATTAAGGAACAAACAATTAGAACGAATTTGAACAACCTTCGCAACTATTCTAGATTATAGGAATATCCAACTCTTTACGATAAATTTGCTCAAAGCAACGCATTAGCAAATACAGCGAGTGTTTTGTTCCCTACGTAAAGTGTTAATCTAGAATATGTATCTCGTGTTCAGATGCTATTTTTCATTATCAACTTATCATTTTATTACTATTTTTATACTTCATAGCTTTTCGCTCTTAACCACAGTCACATCCGATGTTAACACGTTCCGTGCCAAGCCATTTCTACCTGATATTATATCAAGACATTTGAGATTTCACAAAAAATAAATGTATTCTTTTTTTTAACTGCCTACGCTATTGGCCTGACGGTCTGTCACAGCTACACCGGACTACATCACGTATTATCATACAATATTACGTCACAACATGACATGACATAAGTAATTCTTTCGTTTTCAATAATTATCAGATCGTGTACCACCGGTGGTACACGTGGCTTAAAGATCAAATATATCGTGTGCCACCAATAGTACACGTGGCATGTAAGAAACGAAACGAAGCGAAACGTGTTAAGAAACGATATAACCTAAGATACCACGCACTAACCTAGATGAGGACTATCTCTCAAATGTAGCGGGAACTTGCTGACAGTTGTTGTCAGTGCTTGACTAATAACCATGGTAGTTAGATACGTACGTATAACAAAAAAAAAGTCGAGGCAGTCATAAGGACTGCCGATAGAAGTAATAACTCAAAACAAAGATATAACTGTGTTCTCTCATGAATTTTTAAATGAATTTTAGTATAAATTATTTAAATTCCATACTTTGTACATTGAAATTATTAACATTATTCCGGTTTTCATAAGTATTGGCACGCCAAACAATAATTATATACATTTTTATATAGTCTATTAATGAATCAAACGTATGATGGGCCGAGCAATCTCAATAGAAAACATCAATATTAGACATATACAGGCCGCTACACTACGCGTCGCTAGCCTCACGCAAGCGCATTACGGCCGGTCATGCTTGCGTAGCATTTCATGACGCGAAATTATTAATTTATCTCCTACCAAAAATACCGCTCTACACCCCCTAAAAAGTCTTCACTTTAATAAACAATAAGTAATTGTAAATTTATTTAGAGTTAAATATAGTGGTTCTTGATCGAGACCTCGAGGTTTTTTACTCAATTGAAGCAATTCATAAAAACTACGAATATAAGATTAATGAGACCAGATACGGCTACTGCAGAAATACGATCGCTCTTCATTTGTTATTCCATTTTCAGCAAAAACAACACAGAGGAAACAGTCCGTGAATGACACTGTGATAGCACGTTCAGAAAACATGAACAGATAAAAAACACCTTACCTGTAATTAACACTTTTTACGGCGAACACGTAGTTCATACAGTACATAGCGTTGGTCATACTTGAAAACATAAGGAAAGGCATTAATTTCAAATAGAATGGCCCTAAAGGTCTGAACTTCGATAATATCTTCTCCAACACAAGATCGCTGCCCGATTTCTCATCTGTAATAAAAGCCTCTTCATTTTCTTCACGCGTCATGACCGAGATGTCTGTATTCGACAACTAGAAATAATATACTGAATTGTAAATACATTTTGTAAAAATATACGGAAGGTATTTAATACGTTGTACGTTGTATAATGTATACATTCGCATATCCAAGGTGCATGTCTAGTGTTCTGAATATTTACAAATGATTCTTTGAAGTGAGAACTTCTTTAGGAGAGTTGAGCGGTATTTTTCGTAGAAGATAAATTTATAATTTCTCATCATGACATGCTAGTAAGCGTGGCCGATCGCATTGCGCTTGCGCGACTTTCGTCAGACTAGCAACGCGTAGTATAGGGGCTATGTACGTCTAATATTGGTATTTTGTATTGAGATTATGCTATCTTTATATATAAATTTCTTCTGTACGTGTATATGTCACTGAACTCCTCCTAAATGGCTGAACCTATTTTAATAAAACTTTGTGTGCGTGTTCCAGTGGATCCGAGAATGGTTTAGATTCACAATTGGACTCGGTAGGTGGCGTTGCGGTTGACTTTTAGGGTTTTTTTATGATCAAGGCAGGACAACGTCCGCCAGGTCCGCTAGTCATATACAAATTACAAACTGTATAAAAATATGTTCAGAGTGCCAATAGAAAACCAGACTATTGATAATAATTTTGATTTACAAATTATGAAATTTAAATAATTAATATTATAATCGCTTTCAAAATTTAAAAAGGAGCTCAGTTGTTGTTTTAACTTATAAACTATACTACGTATTAAGGAAGGAAGTATTTTCTTCTGATTATCCCTTTAGGGGTTCAATTAAAAAAACCCTTATTAGCTAACCTTTACACCACAAAAAGAGACCACTGTCTACATTTAATGTTTCTAACTTCAATAGTTTTGGGTGCATGTCCATAAGTCAGCTAACCAGTTCAATAGAATGTGACAATCGACACGTTTGTCTGTCTATCTGTTCACGATTAACTCAATAACTACTGAACGGATTTTATAGGTATATAATTTGTCAAGGTTTTGTGTAAGCTTGTTAAAATATAATGATAATTGCTGGAAATGACAGAAAAAGTCAAGCCGCCTATGAGTTTTCATCGAAAACGCCGCTTAATCCCTTTGAGGCTTAACAAAATAATGCATGATGGGATATTCCTCTTTTATAGATCAACAAAGAAGTCTATGACGGCATATATCTATTTTTTAAGGGCAACCCGCTATACTTATTATTTCGTCTAAAAATGGTGACGTGCAATTCGAAATTTATTTAGACGGATACAATATTCATCCTTATCAACATAAATACGTTACTTACCTTAAACATTTCGTGCACGTTCTTATCTTTATATTTGTATATAAAAAATAATTCTTCTGTCCTTTTGTATGCGACTGAACTCCTCCTAAACGGTTGGACCAATTTTGATGATTTTTTTTGTGCCTGTTCCAGTGGATTCGAAATGGTTTAGATTCACAATTGGATCCGGTAGGTGGCGTTGCGGTCTGATTCTAGTTTTTTTTTAATTATCAGTGTTGGACAATATCCAGCATATTATAAAAAAAGCGTGTTAATAGTAAAAAATAAATCCGCTTTCGTTTCTGTTTTGCGGATTCCTTTATTTCTTTGAAACTACACGAAAGATTTTGATACAGTTGTCAATACCGCTTAGAAAATTTCTTCCTGTATGTATAATATATGTATTTTATATTTATATGAAACAAGTTAAAAGTTGCTGTATTGTAAATAAGTCGTAAAAGTATTTTCCTGACGCCTTCATTACTAACGCTCAGTAAACCTTAAAATAATGTACTACGGAGTTATATATCTCAGAAATGCCCATAGAAACGTATAATTCTCTCTATAACCCTTAGCAAACCTTGTCAAAATAACGCTGTGTGTATTATCCCTAAGCTGAAAATTAACATTTTCTTAGAATAAAATTGATTACAATAAAAGAAGCCCGTAATAAAATTGTGTAGAAACTTGTTTCTAACTATTTACTTTCTCGTATTTCCAAACTCAGCTATATCAATTATATTAGAAACGTATCTCGCTTCTCTTATTGAGTATATTTACCATTTACTAAGAATATAAATTAGGAATTAGTTAATCTACGTTATAAGAAATATGAAATAACGATTTCAAGTATACTAAAATAAAGCAATATGACAAATTAAAAATTATTAGCAAAATTCAACATAAACTTATTTGCCAGTTACTTTTTGCAAGCAATATTTTATTCGATTATTAGTGGTATTGTCGAGTAGGTAATGATATTATAAGTTTTTTGCGATCATTTCAAATTTCCAGGGAATTTTCGTGGCAAGTCAATATCCACGCTCCTACGGATTATTTCCCATTCACTTTACTTGTGCAAAATAACGATTCTATATTACGTAAAACACCAGCAATATTACAAAATAGAGACAAATAACACAAGAGTATAAATCACTAGATATTATGAAAACAAAGATCTCTGCCACGTTTGTTTACAATAAACTCAAAAAGTATTAACCGCATTTTCTTGCTTTTTCACCAGTAGATAAAGTGATTAATGAGGATGGTTTGGTGTATCATTTTTCAAGGTATTTTTTATTAGCAGGACGAGATAACTGTATGATATTGTATATAAATAAAAATATATATATATAAAAAAAAACAGCCAATAGTGGCTCACAGATATAATTTTTGACGTTTTTTTTTTGTTTTTACTGTACTGTACCTGATGGTAAGCACAGTACAATCCAAAAACAATGGTGACCACCGAGTGACACAGTATCCATCGCCGGTCGCCGCTGTCATGCCGGCCTGCGAAAGGCTGGATATGCACAGACTGATCCCTCGCTCCTCCGGCGCTCTCACTGACTGAACGAAACGCAACAATGCAAGCACGTCGGTTTACTGTGAGAGGGTGGTACTACCCCGGGAGAACCGGCCCATTCATGCTGAAACCAGTAATAACTTCAGCGTGGCTCTACCACCTACAAGAATGAAAAGATAAACCAGTTCAAGTTTCTTAGCGGTTCTTCTCGATGACTTGTTTGTTTTCCGAACCAGTGGTAGTTTTGACGTTCATAAACATCTTCTCAGAACCTAATTTTAATAAAGTATTTTTGAATTGAAACCCTGTAATGAATGAAATGTAATCTAAGATTAAACCGTTGTTCCACTTTATGTACTTTGACGTAATATATTAAACTTAAATTTATTATTTTAATAATTACAAAATTGCTTTTTAACTACACACACAGTCACAATAATAATGACCCATTTTATTTAAAATAAATAAATTTACTAATGAAGATCTGACGCAAAATACATTGTAACATTGATATAACGAACCTCAATTTCTCCATTTTACGAATTTTCGAAATCCCCTATGACCACCAATAAAAGCTAAAGCGAAATATACCTTTACATTAAGAATAAATAAACCAAAAAAGTCTTTAAAACTAATTTTTAATCATTGCAGAATATAAAAAGTATTATTGACCTCTATTTAACAAATATTTTTATAACCTTTACATAATGTATCCTATCAATTATTCTCGCTTAATTCCACAACAACTACAATAATACCTAGGCCCCCCTCGGCAGCAGCTCAAGCTTAGGTCCGTTCCCTCAGCGTGGAGCCCTTGAGTACGCTGCTCGCGCGATACAGTGACACAAAATCTTACATCACTGCGACAACATTACACATATCACCTCCACACACGTGCACGCACAAACATGCAAGTGGAAGGGTTTTATTTTTTTTCCCTTATCAAACTGAAATATTATCCGATACGAAATATATATAAGGGTTGTTGAGGTATGTCTGCTTGGTACACATATATGTTTCAACAACTCATATATGAATGAATAGTTATCTTAGCTTAGGTTAGCTTATATAGGTCGCGAATTGCATGTATCAGGCAACAGCCAAAGCCGAGGTGTGCCTTTAGCTAGTTGTCAAAATAAAATCGGCTGAGTGCGTTAAGCGCTCGCCTTAGTAGTCCGGTGAAGCTGTTAAGACCTTGCTGGGTCAATAGCGTAGTCAGTTCGAAACAAAAAATACAATACACAATAATGTCAAACACATTAAAATTATTCGTATGATAGGTACTTAGTCATTGTTGTTTGATGTTATATAATGCAAACATTGCTCTTTGTACATGTTGTTAGTTTTATATTTACTGTTGAGGACAAATGAGTTGTAGCAATGTCATATTTCTTTCTCTTATAATGTACTAGCCTCTACCCGCGACTTCGTTTGCGTGGAATAATTATTTTGGGCTAACGCTAACACGCAGAGGAAGGAAAACAAAAATAAACCCGATTTTGAAAAATTCTTCATTGTTGCTCAGCTCCTATTAGTCTTAGCGTGATGATATATAGCCTATAACCTTCCTCGATAAATGAGCTATCTAACACTGAAAGAATCTCAATCTTTCAAATCAGAGCACTAGTTCCTGAAATTAGCGCGTTACATTAGATAGTATATTTTTTTTATTTCCATCAGTTTCGTTGTATCGAGGCCACGCTGAACCCATAAATTGAAATTATTTGCAAAATATCTGTATGTTTTTTTTTAATATCATAGAAGGGAAACGAACAGGTAGGTCACCTAATGTACACCGAACGAAACGTAACAATGCAAGCACTCTTACTTCACGTGGGTGTTTCTGTGGGACGGGTGGTAGTACCCCGAGCGAGCCGACCCATTCATGCTCAAGCCAGTAATAGTTTCTGTGTGGCTCTATCACTTATAATAATCTATTTTCTTTTATATCATAGGAGGCAAACGAACAGGCGGCTCACCTGATGTTAAGTGATCACCACCATCCATAAACACTTACAACGTTTTTGAATGATGATATGCAATTGAATGTATGTTACTCAAAGTTGCCTCCATGGAAACATGAACCAGATGTTTGACTAGAAACCGTTTGAACACGCGTTTGTAATAAGTATTACAAACCTACTTACTACTTTTTATTTTTCGAACTGATTACGCTATTGACCTAGCAAGGTCTTAACAGCTTTACCGGATTACTCAGCCGATTTTATTTGGGTAACTAGCTCCAAGGTGCACGTCACACCTCGGCTTGGGCTGTTGCCTGATACATGCAAATCGCGGCCTACTTACTACCTACTCAGGTGGGATGAGGGTAATACGATCAAAATCAAACTCAAAAATACTTTATTCAATTTAGGTCCAGTGAAAGCACTTATGAACGTCAAAGCTACCGCCGTTTCGGATAACAACCCAGTCATCGAGAAAAACTGACGACTTCAAGTATATTATTAGGTAGCGAAAATATCAATATTTTTTATTTAATTTGGTTAATTTAATAAATCAGTTATTTTTCGCTTTTTAGTGTCTTATTAGTTTTTCACATCGATACGGTTTATTTTTTTTGGATTTTTTTTTCATACTAACGCTTGTCCACAACCTTTCCTATTAAAATGACAATTTGTTCTAAATTGCTAACGCTCTAAAGGCCATACACAACGCTCTCAAATGTATCGATTCTCTACCGTTACAACGGTACTGATTTGTTAGTGACCATTAGCTGGTTGCATTTAGAGGATACGTTCTTGAAAAATTAAAGAATTCTAGGTGCAAATTATTGGATTAAGGCCCGATTCACACCATGATGCCGTTCCCGGTTTGATCTCGCTCCAGTCTCTGTCCGGTAAAATATTCTTAAACTATAAAGAATGAGAGTATTCACACTATCGTATCGCTCTAGTTCCGATTCGAACTCGCTCCGGTACCGGTTGGTCGAAAGGATTTTTTGTCTGGGGCGAGATCGGACTGGGCATGGCATGTATCGACGGTGTGTCAAGGTGTGTTTCTTCGGTCGTGCAGAGAGACGTTACACTTTTCTTCAAGTCATAGCTACTAATAAATCGTGAAATTGTAAAAATGTAAGTACTTTGATTACACTTGATTTTTTTAATGTATAAGCTATAGACAGGTTTTTTTTCAATAATAAAGTAAATAAAGTTAAATGGTGGTAGAGCCACGCTGAAACTATTACTGGTTTCAGCATGAATGGGTCGGCTCGCCCGGGGTACTACCACCCTCTCGCAGAAAACCAATGTGAAGTAACAGTGCTTGCATTGTTGCTTTTCGTTCGGTTACTGAGAGCGCCGGAGGCCCACCTCCCCTCCCCTCTCCTCTCCCTCCCCTAACCCTTCCCTTCCAAAACAAATAAGTATGATCTAAATATATCTATCTATTTTCAACCTACGCTACAGACTATTCGGGTACATCGCCATTTGAACAGGTAAATAAAAACAAAATATTAGTAGTGCAAAACCATTTATTTAAAAAATCTAACACCTTTTTTAATGATAATTTTGCTTTTAACATAATCGTTTTATCTATACATACATATATACTTGCGTTTTGTATATATGTATGTATAGTCTATAATTCATCATACTATGTATACATAAAATCGTCACATATAACCACGTAATTCTTAGCTCAAGTCAATATCATGTGTAACATATCAGAAATTATAAATTATGAAAAAAAAAAACTTGAACCGTCTCTGTGTTAATAAGCCGACATCTGAAATAAAGGAAAAATATCCATTTATATATTTCAAATTATCACCCATCTATAGTACCACATAAAAATGTATTAAGTGTACCTATCTTCTATATATGTATGTACTATAAATTTCGGAGAAGTGTTTTTTTTTCTCTATGCTTTAATTTCGATCACTGGGTGAGCGCTCATTTATATAACTGGAGAAGCTTACCCGTTTGGAAAACTTAGAAATCGTGGATACTTTGTGGCGTATACATTACAAGAATAAAGAGTACTATAGTTATAGAAGACTTTACTTACAACAGCTTGTTAACACAGTCGGCGTGGACGTGACTCGGTGCTGCAGTTGCGTCGAGACCTCGGCTGGTGTGCAAGACCGGTGCAGACCAGCCGACGTCCCATTTCCCGGCCACGTCGAGACGGCTCGCCACTCGCCGCGCTGACCCGTTGCTGCTCGCATACTGCAATTGCTATAGAAACCAAGTACGAGAATGTAACTACACCGTATAAAAAAAGCGACTCAGTAGAGACCTACAACCAATAGACGATCATCGCTATCCTTGGGCGTACAAGTCTCTCAATAGCTACACAAGATCACAAACCTACCAACACGTGATAGACTCTACGCAATGTGATCACGGTATACAACAAGCGACACCATAGCGGGTATTCGAACTGGTGTCAATACACCTACAATAACTGTATATACAATAACTACAATTAGTTACCACCCTCCAACAACTATCACGTCCTACCAATCTGGTGATATAAAAACTCAAAAACCATCCAAAAACTGTTCGTAGTACTTTTTATAACACTTGACATTTCTATAACCAAAGCGTAGAACATTAATCCTTTATAAAGTAAATCTTACTAAATATATATATATATATAATAATAGAGTTTCGTCCATCTAGGTCGCTACCATCATACACATGATGAAGAACCAGTCACAGTGGCTTTAAATTTGTCGCGATTCGGGATCAGCAACTGCCAGAAGATTGAATTCCAGTATGTCAGCAACAAGTAGCCTTGTATCGCAAATCATACGATCGCCGTTCACCTGTTTGACCATCAGTTTTCAGTAGTCATCATTTTCCTACCCGGACAACTAAATTACTGAAGAGCAACATAAAAAACTTACCGAGCAGCAACGGGTCGCGTCATTTGGCAGAACTCTTCAACTGCAAAAGAAAAAAAAATTATTCGGAAACAAGTGGGCGAAAACACTCACGGATCTAACACAAAATGGCATACTGTCAAGTGGATACAAATTGGAAGTAAGATAAAAAAACTGGAAATTAATATATATCAACATATTAATCATATCGGTCTACAAAACAAATGTATCTAAGAGATAAACACGTGTACGACACGCAAAGAAAACGGAATACAAAATGGCGGACAATGTCTAAAACAAAATGGCGGATATTCAGATTAACAATATTAGAAAATTATACTCACGTTCTGCGTGACAGGCTAAGTGTGTAATGCCCACCGCTAACGACACTTTTATACCCTTTTATGCCTGCACATTCATGTATAAAGGAGTAACTAAATTAATTGTAAATAATAAATACTAATAGATAAACAATGTATTTTTTTGCATTTATTACACTTTGCAATTTTTTATACTAATACTAACCGTGCACCACAGATTACTCGTGTTCAGTTTTTTACTGTTAAATATCGTTCAATGTATTCATATAAGCTTAAACAAATATCTGTTAAGTATACCTACTACCTACCTACCTACATACCTACATGATGCTTTACTGTCATAGGTATTTACAATTCGACCCTTCTCGACATTGTTAATATTGTTGGACGGCCAAACCGCCCTCGGCATCCTATATCCTCCAACGTGTCACACGACCTGCTTGCACTATTAATTCATTTTCTTTTAGCCTACTTTCTAACTCAAAATTTATATGATAATTACTCTTCTCCTTGGAATAGTAGCGTGACATTTGTTGATTTATAACCTTTCAATTGGTTAAATATATAATGTAAACAGACTTTTTTCAGTATATGATAAAAAACTGAAACTTCAGCTTTATATTGTTATTATTAATTCATTATTAAGCCAAATATTATTACTAGCTTCTGCCCGCAATTTCATCCACGTCGTTAGTTCGAAAAAAAAAATCTCGAAAACTTTGATTTTGAAATATTCTTCATTGGTGCTACCCTACCATTGGCCTTAACGTGATGATATAATAGCCTGTCTCGATAAATGAACTATCTAACACTGAAAGAATATTTTAAATCGGAGAAGCAGTTCCTTAGATTATTGCGTTCAACCAAACAAACAAATGAACCCTCCGGCTTTATAATATTAAGTATATATTATGTTTTCTAGCTTTGATTATAGTCTTTTATATAATACAATATTTCTATTCGTATAAAAGCAAAAAACAATTTAGAAACTCAATAGGACACATCCTATTCATTACATTTCCATGTGTTACTATTATCAAAGTATGTTACCAACAATTACGAAAGTTATTGAGAGTCATTAAATTTATTATAGAAACTAGCTACTAGACCCGGCTTCGCACGGATGCTTGATGAAAAAAAAGACCAAATCTTGCCTATACAAGAAGACCATATAAAATGATATATAAGATATAACTTTGTGTAGAGTTATAATTTAAAAAATATTCTTCTCGCTTTTATCTCATCCAAGTAGACTGCGCTTACTCCCGTCATGGTGTAATTTGAGATTTGTTTTACGTTATACAACTAGTCACCTGCCTGAAGTCAGTTTTACTTGGAATCTTCTCCTTTTGTTTAGCTGACAATAGCCAAGTAACCATTTTTATCGCCTTTAAAACCTTTCAATAGCCTTAAAGAAGTAAAGAAGTATACAAACTGCGTGAAATAAATTTTGAAATTAATATTGAACAACTAATCTCAATAACTGATAATATTTTAATTATTATAAAGAAGTAGTACACAAACATCATCAGTTTAATAGTTACGGCTGTATTAAAAATAAATTAAATAAAATGTTAGAAAATATCTAGTTACGTTTTTTTGCCACCGATATGCAGTGCAGTAATGCATTATTTTAAGATACCTACTTTAAAACAATATTATCGATTTCGACAAAATATTTTCTACCGACCAAATTACAGATTAATTCGAAGGTTTTTATAATGATTAAATCCACAGACACATGTGTTTTTGTGTCACCTCTAGTATGAACTTCGACGATGAGACTGAAAATCACTTGCAAATCCTAAACAGGCTGACTTTTATGTACAGCTGGAATTTATAGGTAATAAGTGATTTTCTACGTGAGAGTGGTAGCTTTTATGGATTTTGAACAATGTTTTCCCATCGTTCTATGGTTTAATCAGCAAGTTTCACCTCACGGAAAAACTCACGTTTGTTATAGAATCTTAGGGAATGACCATTATTTACACGATGAACTCAGAGGGAGGGGGAAGTCAAGACAAATCTCACCATATCTTTTTTTTTTTTTTTATAGTAGCACGGCAAAGTGACTACACTATGCCTGATGGTAAGCATAGTACAATCCAAAAACAATGGCGACCAACGAGTACATACTGTCCATCGCCGGTCGCCGCTGTCATGACGGCCTGCGAAAAGCTGGATATGCACAGGCTGATCCCGAAACGCGACCCGCAAAAGCGAATCACTATGACGGGCTTTTTCGCTATATACATGGTGGTTGCGACCCAGTCAGGCTGTAAAACCCTACCACCCCGCTATCGCCATTGCCTCGTTCGTTCTTCAGCAGGGTGCACCACGTGCAGGTGAGGTTGGCTTGGATGTCTCAATTCTTAGATGTTATTTGACACCCCTTACACCCAAAATCTCACCACCTCACCACATCTTTAATTGTGGACAATGCGACAACACTATATTTATGTGATGGTGATCACAGTTTTTCAATACTTTATCTATTTTAGCGTTCGACTACAATGCCACTTGTAATAAATGACAATATGGCCTAAGTTGGTAATTACCTAAGGCTGAAAGATAGGTGCTTGCTGGAAAAAACAAAAAATAGGATACATATAATTTCAGCTCGCTTGAATACTGGATATAAATATGCCTCTTGACACAGGAATGTGATTTAACTAAGCATTTCACTACACTACATGCCCTGACGATAAGCTATGCTGAATGTATTAAGGCCATTTACTTATCTACTTTTCTCTCGTGCTTAACTCATTCAAATTGCAATAACTTTTGATAGACTGGGCTGATTTTAATGAAACAAAGACTAAGTTAGTCTCGAGAATATGCTTTATAATTTTCTTGGTGAAATTTTAAACGCAGTATTTTATCAGTGACGCGTATTCATACAAACATATAGATAGACATTTCTAAAAATGATATTTTACTCCTTATTATTATACACCTGCAACAACTTTTTTCATGAAAATTTAAAATGTACAGACACTTTCGATTTACATTCTTATTATATGTATAGATAAGAAGATAGAAGAAGATGTGGTATTACTTTTGTGCATAAATTTGAAATCCTTTATCTTTATTCTGCATTTCGTATGCCTTAAGCATCGCATACTGAAATAGCATTTGGATATCAAGGGTTTTGAAAGTGATTGTTATATTTTGGCGAATTTAATAATATGTTCGTATTTGGTCTACCTCTCGGAAACAGTGTATTTTGTTTTTGAATTACATATACCCTGTATTCTGTCCCCAATGTATACAAAAACTCATATTAATTTGGTTGCGTAAAGGCGTCATACGGTAACAAACAAATTTACTTTCACATAAAAAATATTTGTAAGGATATGTTATTTTGATGTGTGAGCTTCAACACTATAATATATAATGCAATTAATTATAATATTACAATACGTAATCATAGATCAAAACTAATGACCCGACGAGTAAACAGATACCCGTGAAAAAAAATCCTGCAAAAATTACCACTAAATCATAACTTTAACGTACAATTTCAAAAAAAAAAATTAACCGAAATAATAACTATTTTACTATACTTTTAAAGACATATGATAAACAACGTTCAAAAGACCCTAAAGTACTGTGAAGTTTAATTAAACAAAGAATGACAAACAACCATCCATACTAACAAACTTTCAAGTTGGTAATGTTAATATTACCAGGTATTTCTCGCAGACTTGTATGCGTTAATATATATTGAATTTATCTATTGAGAACAATACATATTCCGAATAAAAAATACCCTATGGTCGTGTCTGTACTCTCGATATGTTTATGAAATTTGAAGATCATCCTTTGAGTAGTTAAGAGGTGAAAGCGTAACAAACAAACTTATATTCGTATTTATAATATTGATAAGGATTAATCTACTCTGTAATAAACAATGTAGATAAGCTACAGCCTTTATTAACATGATAATCCGGCGCTCTCACTGACCGAACGAAACGCAACAATGCAAGCACGGTTACTTCACGTCGGTTTTCTGTGAGAGGGTGGTACTACCCCGGTCGAGCCGGCGGCCCATTCATGCTGAAACCATCAATAGCATTAGCGTAACTCTACCACCTGCAAAAGTGCAAAAGTGTTATGTAAGCTTTATAAGAATAGAGTCGAAGTACAGTATCAATTTATCGTACAATAAATTCAAATACGTCAAACGGGTTTTATTGAGAGATAGTGATGTCTGAAAAGCTTTATGTGGACATCATCAGTTAAAACTATTAACATAAAACTCTATTCAAAGTAAAATAAACCCAATTGAGTTTGTTGTCGGCTCTTTTTTATAACTCGAATGTCTTCTGAACTGATGGTTAAATATTCATTACCTTTTTTCTCAGAGCTTAAATTAAATAAGGTATTTTGGTTTTAATTTATAGTTAAGAAAAGAAGTATGAAATCTTTAAAGAGTTTTATTAGTTTAGTTAATTCTTTGGTGCATTTTGCAATATTAAAGCTGGTTTGGTGCCAACAACTTCAGCTTGCTGGACAGTATCAGGAAGGACGTCATCAGCAGTGTCCGGCATCAGCATGATGATCCCGCCTGTGATCAGCGACAGGCTCCCTATGATCACCGACGGTAACCCTGGCCAGAATCGTATCTGTTGAATTTAATAAACAACGTTTTAAAGGTTTGTGACGTCGAAGCACATGGATTCGAATTATACAATACGGAATTTTAGTAAAGAAAATGACGTAACAGAACGTTATGTATATTATTTCAATCGAGTTTAATAAAACTGCAAACGAACAAAATCGTAATATGAGCATTTGACGTAATCACACAACCAATGACGCGGCGACAAGACGGTGTAGTTTTTAAATCCTCCTAAAATTATCACCAAAAACTAACCGAAAGACTAACTCGCAATTTAGGAAAAATGTGTTCTTAATTAACAAATAAAATACATATTTCGTTGTTGTTTCAATTAAATTTTTTGATGTAAATGTAAATGTTGACTGCGCCTTATGGTAAGCACAGTACAATCCAAAAACAATGGCAACCATCGAGTGACACAGTATCCATCGCTGGTCGCCGCTGTCATGCCGGCCTGCGAAAAGCTGGATATGCACAGATTGATCACGAAACGCGACCCGCAGAAGCGAATCACTATGACGGGCTTTTTCGCCATATACATGGTGGTTGCGACCCAGTCAAGCTGTAAAACTCTACCACCATTTCGCTTTCGCCATTGCCTCGTTCGTTATTCAGCAGGGTGCACCACGTGCAGGTGAGGTTGGCTTGGGTGTCTCAAGTCTTATGATGTTATTCGACACCCCTTACACCCCTTTCAAACACAATAAATGAGTAACTGAAATGAATTGGTGTAATTGTTGATTCGTTCACCTTTTCAATTATTCTCGCTGAAATAAGACCATATAGCATTTGCTTATAATCTATATTCAAATTGTCAATCGCTAAGCTTAAGTTAACATTTTCATTGTTCATCAACAAGTCAGCAGGACTTACACTCGTCGCCAATCTTTTCGGCTGCACTAAACTATAGTTCCCTATAAGTAACCTTAAGTTCGGGCTTGCGCAAAAAACACAAAACGAAGTTAAAATATTATTACAGGAATCTGAAAACGACAGTCATTTATCCTAAAGTGGTCTCGATGTTATATTATATTATATGTATTTATACGTAAATTTGTTTACTGCGCGTTCATATTCAGAGAGGTCAAATAGTTTGGCACGGACTGTAAAACGTAAATCTTACTTATTTTGGTATTGATTATTAAAATATGTAAGGATTATATATTTTAAGTTTAATAACTCGATTCTGCATCTCTTAAAAGAAGTATAAATAATATCAAATTTGTATATACCAATAAAGGCGTTTGCGGAGCTAAGATAGATCCTATCCGTCCAATAGATGAGCATAAAGCATGCATCGTGTTTCGTGTATAAGTAGGGAACAATTCTGTTGTATATAAGTAGACAGTCGCATATGAAATTGCAGAAGAAAATTTTCCTATCAGAAATAATGAAAGCGATACTGTTGCGTGACCTGAAAATAAAAGAAATTATTAGCACGATACATTATATATATTTTTTATCATAGAAGCTATATTTTTGCTACTGAAACCTATGGAATGTTCTATTGCGTAAACATTACCTCAACCTATATTTCTGGCAAGAGTTATCAAACTAAATCTGTCTATCAAACTATTATAACATATAATTATTTAATAGCTGTAGTCTCCAATAAATACGTAGCATTAAGTGAATTGCATATCTGTTGTGCATGTGTTACTATATACTATAAAAAAAGTTTATCAGAGATTGTAAGACGATTAACAAAAAGAAACAGTCTTAACTAAATTTCTACAAAACATTTCTAAATTGTACATTACGTCTATATTCATAAAAGAAACTAACTGAAATCCTTAATGGATATAAATATACCAAAAAACGAAAAAAAAAACCTAGAACAGTTATTTAAGCAATAAAAAACTTACCCTTTGGAATAAATGACTGTATCACGCAAAATAGTCCAGTTACGAGGAAAGAAAATATCAACGGCTTCTTTCTTTTAAATCTAATCAATATGAACACCAAAGCAATACTTGCAGGTAAATCAGAGAAGGCTGTCAGAGCATAATTCAGGTACTTATTCCCTTCCAATGAAACGGAATTTATCAGTAAGGCGTATTTATTAAAAGATGAAGTTATCCACATGCATGCGCAAGCAAAGAAACGTAGCAACAATGTCCTTGATTTTACTGTCATTTTTATCAATGTTATCATATTAGTACCAGCTTCACTTTTTTCACAATCAATATCATTTAATGTCTGTTCGCTGACATATACCTTACTAGTTTTGGCTGCTTTTCTAAGTATGTTTTTGGCATCATCTCTCCTGCCTTTTATCAAAAGCCATCTAACACTCTCCTCCAGAAAGAATGCGTGCAATATAAACAGCAAAGCCGGTGTGTAGATGATCCTAAGGTAATACCTCCAATAGGGAACTAGCCATGCTATCAATGCCAGGAATGTCCCAGCAACTGACATACTGCCGATCATTAGAGGTGCAAATAAAACTCTATTTTCTTTGGTAACCATTTCCACGCCTGTGAATAGTTTATTAAAATTAGTTACACTACAAATTAATATTTTCTATTGACACGACAATTGTACCACAAGTATCAAGGCATAAATCAAAACAATCTGTCTTAACTTATGTTCTCACATTTTCATAAAATCACAAAACTATTAGAGCAAGTACAAAAAGATTTAGTAAAATAGATTCAATTTAAAAACTCACCTAACATATAATTCGGTGAGTATGTATCTCCTAATAGAGCTTCCAGTAACTCCAGAGCAATGTATGCCCAATATGACATCACTAGACTTCTGCTGAAGCCAAAAATTGCTCCAGCGAGTCCAGAAAATACAATTAATTTCTTCCTTCCCACCCTGAAATATTTATAAACATTAAAACGACAGTTACTTGGCCTCATCTTCAGCGCTTGGCATGAACTGTATTATTGCGCAGAATATACTTAAGATTTACTCGTATACGTACTTATCAGATATAGGTCCTAGTAACAGTAACCCAAGCATGTAACCGAAACTGTGAACGGTTCCTACTAAAGTCCTCTTCCAATCTTGACAACCTAATTGGAACTGAAAATGTAATCGTTTGGTAAATAATTCCTTACACCAAAAACTTTAAACTGTTTACTTACACATGGGAATATCAACTTGAGGGCTTTAACAATGAACGTAATAGAAAGACATGTTTATTATAAATTGAAGCCACCAAATAGTCTGTTCCAATGAGTTTCTTTATACCGGTAACACAAACCCAAAAGAAATCAGTAACCGTTATCTCTCACACCAAGACGTGTGTCTACTACACCGAAGTGAGTGACGACACACTTAGTAGGTTCAACCATTGGGCTGTGGACGCTTCGGCGCGGAACTATGTGAACTGTAATTTAAAAGTGGCTATTGAAGATGATAATAAAGCCACCATAAAGGCAATTAAAAGCAAGCAAAAATAATCTCAATTAAAAGTCTGAAGTATAATAGATAAGTAAAATGATAATGATATTTGCTCATATTTAAAACGATATTTAACATATATCTATCTATACATAAAATATATTCTTCAATACATATGTATAATAAGAATGTAAATCTATTTGTTATAAGAAGACGTCTCTGATTTCTTGCCGCCTATATCGGTCAGGGATAATATAGGTTCCTCTAAGTGTAAGCCTTTTTACAATGAAATCATCACTTCCAAAAATTACTTCCATAACATAAACACGCTTTATTCTTTAAAATAATAGAATATAGATTTTGAATCACTATGAAGAAAACTAGTGCACCTAGTTAGTGCGTAGCTTCATCTTAAGCCGATTTAAGCATGAGCTATGGATTAAACTGATAGTTAAGTTTACTTTAGTAAAATACTATTAGGATTAGTTTGAATATCGAGTTATAAGAAGTTATTAATTACCTCAGCGACAAAACTATCGGGTTCATCGTAAACCCACTCTTGACACTTAAAAACCTTGGATGTATTTAAATTATCTACAGAACAATTTCCACCGGTGTTTATGATAGGATATCTATGGCATCGACCTGCGGCTAGCGTAAGATTTAGTGCAGATCCGGATAAACTGTACTCGTCTTCACATTCGTACTTACACCTGAAAAGTGGAAATAATTGGATATCATATATATTAATACGTGAAGCCTAAACTTTGTATCCCTTTTTAACGGAATTGGGCGAACGGATGAACGTGAAATTTGCCATAGTTAAAGTTTATATGGAGGAGAAGTGCAGACACCTATTTATTTTATATAAAATGCATTAGAAGTACATTAAATTAATTAAAATATGCATTACTCACACTAATGCTTCAATTTTACACAACTTATACACACATGTAAATAAAAAAGACATTTTGACATCTGTCAGTAAAGGACTTCAAAAAAGGTTGTGAAGGAGGTTGCTATGTATTATTTCTTACGTTCCAATTACCCTTTTTCATTCTACATTCAACAATGATATTATAACATACAACTATTATTATAATAACTGAGTAACCATGATAAAAACCTTTGATTATAGAAGTAAGTTGACAAAAGAACCCTAATAAAGTTCAAACTTTAAATAATCAATGAACTATGGTCGAATGTCGACCAATGGGCGCCCACTAGTATATTTAAATTTGTGAAACTCACTCATAATAGCCAAAAAATAAACAAAGCAGAGAGGAGAAACAGGTACTGAAAAGTATAACTAAACATTTATTCGCTTTTCTATCTTCGTCTATTTATATTGAGATAATCACTACATATTATAAAACAAAGTCCTCTGCCACGTTTATCTGTCTGTCTGTTCGTGATAAACTCAAAAACTACTAAACGGATTTTCATGCGGTAATTCGTCAGGTTTTTTTATTACTAGGGTGGGACAGCGTCCGCCGAGGGCCCGGCTATTTTATTATATATCAATATATACGTAGTCCTTTTAATATCATAGTACTAGGTGTTACGCTAAGCTTAGCTTAAAATCGATCGTCTTTCAAACGCAGTTTATTTCACCTCATTTAAAAAAAGTTTCGTAAGAGATGATGCTGACAGATTCAAATCTCAACAGTTTCAAATTAACGTTATAATAGAACTAATCTAATAACATAAGCAAACATTTATATATACGGAACTATTATAGTTCTAGTCTGCAACTTCACTTAGTTTAGTGTAGATATAACCTCTCCTTCGCTATGAGATGATCGATGATATTATAACTAGAAAGCTATAGATACAATAGAGCTGAGATTGAGAGGTGATTACCTACATGATATTTTGACAAAACAAATGGCACGATAACGCACATATACGTAAAATAATATTGTAACACCACACTATTGTAGATAAAATGTGAAAGTAAGATGGCATTTTCTCAATATTGGTGGTGAATAAGAAATAGTTATATGTTGCTTAGATACGGGGATTGACGGGACTAAATCATGTTTGCTAGGTAGCCAAGTTCTTTTTTTTTTTTTTCGAACTGACTACGCTATTGACCAAGCAAGGTCTTAACAGCTTCACCGGACTACTAAGGCGAGCGCTTAAGGCACTCAGCCGATTTTACTTTGACAACTAGCTCAAGGGTGCGCGGCACACCTCGGCTTTGGCTGTTGCCTGATACAAGCGATTCGCGACCTATCTGAGCTAACCTAAGCTAAGCTAACTATTCATACATATATGAGTTGTTGAAACATATATGTGTACCAAGCATACATACCTCAACAACCCTTATATATATTTCGTATCGGATAATATTCTAAACTATTTCAGTTTGATAAGGGAAAAAATAAAACCCTTCCACCTTATTATGTGTAAGCGTGTATGCGTGCACGTGTGTGGAGGTGATATGTGTAATGTTGTCGCAGTGATGTAAGATTTTGTGTCACTGTATCGCGCGAGCAGCGTACTCAAGGGCTCCACGCCGAGGGAACGGACCTAGGCTTGAGCTGCTGCCGAGGGGGGCCTAGTCTGGTTCAAAAAAACGACCACCGTGATTCGAACCATCGGCTCCGTCGAAACATATAAAGCCCCGTACGTTACAACTGAGCTACGCCTACATAAGCCAAGTTCTAACAAGGGGCTGTCGAAGCGCTTATGACCTTATGATCAAATCAAAAATACTTTATTCAGTTTAGGCCCTAATAAGGCACCTATGAACGTCAAAGACTACTACCGGTTCGGAAAACAACCCAGTCATCGAGAAGAAACGGCAAGAAACTCGATCGACTTCATTGAAATTCATTGAATCGTTAAGACGTGAAAGCGTAACAAAGAACTAGACAAACAAACACCCATTACTATTTATAGTATTAGTAAAGATTTCTTATTACTGTACAATGAAATTCACAACAATATAACAAAATCGACGTTTTTTGATACTGTGTCTATTTTATTACGTTGTTAATAATAACACATCAGCATATAATTGAAACAGCTACTAAGCAAAAATAACTTCGTAAGCGTAAACAACTACTTAACATGATAACTACGTCATACGTATAAAAATGTATGTTGGTATATATAGTTATAGATGTCGTGGTGGTCTAGTTGTTTGACCGGTGGAATCACAATCCTCAGGTTCGAATCCTGGCATGTACCAATGAATTCTTCGGAATTCGCGTACATTTACCAATTTATATAGGTAACACTATCGCCTGACGATGGAGGAAAACTTCTTGCGGAAACCTGAACCTGAGAAATGTTCTTGTTATACTGCTGTATGTGGGAAAACACACAACTGTGGATTCCACAGAGTTTGAAAACGCCAATACATCGTGGGCTGGCGTGGTGAATCCTTTGGAACTAGGCCTATGACACTGCAGTGGGTCTTTTACAGGCCGATGATGATGATGTATAGTTAAGATTGACAAACATCAACACCATTTCATTCATCGTAAAAGTTGGCACACCTGTGTTATCATGGTGATGGTTTAATGTAGCAACACTAGATGGCGCTGTAACACATCAACTTTTACACCATTCAAATAATCGATATTAAATTTAATAAGTGTCGATATTTTATTTGCACAAATTATATTTATACAATTGTGAATATATTATGTACTTTAATTAAATTTATAATATTTTTATATAAATTAATTACATGTGAATATATTTTTTTTATTAATATTTTGTTTCGTTTTGAAGTGAAACTTATTTTAGAACGGTATGAATTGTATATTATGAAACGAAAATGTGTAAATCTGTATATATATATAGGTTTTAGACTATGAGCGAATGAGATAGTATATTCTTAATGTACCTGAAATAAAAACCTGCATTTTGTAAAGGACCGGCATGATCTAAATGCTAGAAACTGTAACAAACTGATCGTCCCATATTTCAGACTTAGCAAAACCAGTAACAGTTTCTTAGGTGTTCTGTTTTACAATAAAGTTCTAAAACATATTACCGATTTGCCGGACTGTAAATTTAAGCGCCATGTCAAGCGGGTTTTAGTGTCGAATGGCTATTATAGAGTAGATCAATATGTGAACGATGGTGAGGTCTGGAATTGACTCCTCTCTGTGGATCTACTAAAAACGGTATTGTAACGTATGATATATTCGAAATATATATATGTTATACACATGTACCCGATCGAGTTTCTTGCCGGTTCTTCTCGATGACTGGCTTGTTTTCCGAACCGGTGGTAGTTTTGACATTGATGAGCGCCTTATTAGGGCCTAAACTGAATAAAGTATTTTTGATTTGATTTAATTCGACTCGAAATATATACAAAGAGAGAGAGAGAAACGGTGAAATCTATAGCACATTACTTTCTGTTGGATCGCAGCGACTATCGCACACTTTCAAAATTATTCTCGTTATATACATATATAAATATACATACATACATACATAAATATTCTGTTGTGTGTTACTAACACAGTTAAGATATATTCAAATATTACAAAATTCAATTTCATTCAAAATTCTATTCAATACACTAATGCGAACAGACGGACAGAAAATGTGTAATAAAAAACCGTCTCACACAGAACTTCATACAAAACTTTTAATATACCAATATTAGTGACATAATTTGTTTTAAATAAGATTTTCACTAAAATTTAGTCAAGTAGCTAAACCATAAATAAAAATAGAAATACTGTTATGATAAGAGTTAATTTTTCACCAAAATAACTATCAACTTGTTAGTTACAAGAGAGAGTTCAATAATTCCATTGTGATAGTACATTAATGAATATGTATTTAGAATGGAAATTATCTTACCTGTAATTAACATTTTGTGCAGCAAACACGTAATTCATGCAGTATATAGCGTTGGTCATACTCGAAAATAGTAGAAATGGCATAAATCTCAAATAGAACGGTCCTAAAGGTCTGAATTTTGATAATATCTTCTCTAACACGAGCTCACCACCCGATTCCTCCTTCTTAATGAACACTTCTTCATTCTCCTTGGATGTCATTGTTCAGATACCTCTACCCTAAAAAAATGAACAATAAATGTAACTGCACAAGGATTTACATGAAATGTATTGTCTAATTTGTATACTATAAAAATGTCGATGCAGTCATAAGGACTGCCGACAGAAATGAAAAGTCAATACAACGAAATCACTGTGTTGTATTTTGAACTTTTAAAAGAATTACAGTATAATTTATTCAATTTTCATAATTTGTATATTGAAATTCGATTCGATTGAAATCGATATTAGTCTGGTTTTCACATCTATAGGCACTCCGAACAATAATTATATATACTTTTATATATGTATATTAATTAATCAAACGTATTATGGGCTGCACAATCTCAATACAAAACATCAATATAAGACGTACACAGGCCGCTATATTACGCAACGCTAGTCTGACATAACCCGTGCAAGCGCAATGCGTAGTTTAATGAAGCTGTTAATAGCTTGCTAGGCCAATAGCGTAGTCAGTTCGAAAAAAAAGCTTAATACGCTCGGTTACGCTTTACTAGCATGTCATGACGCGAAATCAGAACTTATCTTCTGCCAAAAATACCGCTCAAGCCGCCCGCAAAGTTTTCACTTCAAAAAATCATACAAAGCAAAGTTGATTTTGCGCGTCTGTTGGAATGTTCCCAAATTATTTTAAAGGTTTCGGGGCTGATATTACTCTCATTTGCAGGAAGTATATCTCTCATTCCCCTGCACATGTTCTCCGGGTGGGGCTAAAGAGTAACAATTTTTGGCCGCTGCACTGTCCCACATAAATTGAAACACACAAACAGAGTAATCAATCAAAGATAAAATAAATTATTGATACTCTATTTAGTACGACTAAATAAAAATATGTTATACCACACGATAGGTTTTCATAGAACTTTCAGTATTGTTCAAAGAATTTGTTCTGTTAAATTTCTATACATACAACATGCATATTATTTGTATGTATGTAGAGAAAAACGATGTATTATAATCAAGTCTGACCACTTTTTACAGGATGCTTCAACGCTAGGAGATACATCAAGATAATGTACTACGAAATTGTATGCTTTAAAATAGCCTACAAGAAAACTATCAATGAAGCTGGCCCGGCAGACGTTATTCCGTCCTGATAATAAAGAATAATCAAATTATATACCTAAATCTTCCTTGTGAATCACTTTATCTTTTGGTGTAAACCACATTTTTTTTTTTTTTTATACTATTGGCAGCAAACGAACATGCGGGTCACCTGATGGTAAGTGATCACCACCGTCCATGGACACCTGCGACACGAGAAGAATCACAGATGCGTTGCCGGCCTTTGAGAAAGGAATAGGCTCGTTTTTTGAAAAAAGGCAGATTGTATTGTTCTGGAAACGCTGCCGCTGGGAGTTCATTCCAGAGAACTGTCGTACGCGGAAAAAACGCACGTGAGAAGCGCACAGTGCACGACTTCCAACCATCGAGATGACATTGATGGAATTTCAGTCCCTGACGAGTCGTTCTGTAACGGAACTCAGCAGCAGGTATCAATCCAAACAGTTCTTCAGAGCATTCTCCGTGGTAGGCATGAAAATCCGTTTAGTAGTTTTTGAGTTTCTCGCGAACAGACAGACAGACAGACGAGCCAGAAGACTATAGAGTGATGTACCTATATATGTCTATACTTAAAGACATTTTTATCTTTTACATATAAAAAAATTATTGGTTATTTTCGTCGCTATTTTGACTAATATAGCAATTTTAAATGATGTTATGCGTCTAATTTAAATCAACTTTACCTTTACAACAAATAATTTCAATAAAGATCTCAGTTTTTTTTAAACGTTTATAGGCTTTGGCGTTTGACCACATCTCACCTGATATTAAATAAAGACGTGGTGTAGATGGCAAACCCGATAAACCTTGCTAAATTTGCTCCCAAGTGCACCTGCCGGAACACATCAACAGCTGCAAAGCGACAGACTTTCAAGTAGCTAGCGGGCAACGGACTTAGAAAAATCCTTATCACCATGCTTTGGGTTCACCACTATGTTTTCCTTCACCACGCGCTATGAATCAGTTGCTAGGATTCAAACCTACGTCCATCGACGCTGTGTCCGAACACACTGTCAACTAAGCCATCATTACTTCAAATAACCGATTCATAAACATAACTCATATAACCGATTTAAAAAGGTGTGCAACAAAACGGAGTAGTTTGTGTGAAGATATTTACAAAGATTATTCGATTTTGATGAACTGTAATTATCAAAACGACAAAGTATCGATCTAAAACGATTTACTACATCCATGCGAAGCTGGGATTAGTCGCTTGTAGTATATACTATGTTAAAGATATCTACCAGGTAAATATGTATGGATATATTCAGAACTAGCTTTTACCCGTACAAATCCTCGCGTTAATTTTGCAACAACTACTTATATATCCATAGGTAAAAGTACTTTCTTCCTGAATAAAGGGGCTACCCTATACGCTAGTATATCCCTTTCCCTTTCTTGTTCCCATCGCAACGTGTATGCACAATTTCACGAAGGTCGATTAAATAGTTAAGCCTTAAAAGTGTAACAAACAAAATAAACTCATTTTACTTTATTCATAGTTATAATAGCATAGCCACTTTGGGCTAACGATAACACACACCGGAAGCTCTCAAAAGGAAAAAAAACGATATTGAAATATTCTTCATGGGTGCTCTGCTCCTATTGATCTTAGCATGATGATATATAGCCTATAGCCTCCCTCGATTAAGGAGCTATCTAACACTGAAATATTTTTTCATATCGCCCCAGTAGTTCCTGACATTAGCGCGTTCAAACAAACAAACTTTTCAGCTTTACAATATTATAAACATATAAACAATTACTATAGATTACTTAATATAATATAGGTCGATAAAAGCAATATTTCATTGACTTCAAATACTCTGATTTTGAATAAGAGAATAAAATCATCCCGGCCATATTGTAGTATGTGAGAAGTGTGTGTAGCCCGAGCGCAGAGTCCAAGGGGCGTACCCAACCACCATGAATATAAAAAGTCTCTTTTATAATCGTATTTAATAAATAATTATCTACGGTCGACCATAAAGCAAGATACATTGACAGACTTGATTGTAACAGTTAGATATACGAGACAAAAGTTTATGATAATTAATTTTATTTAACTTCAATTAAATTTACAACCCGAAAATTTTAAATTCAATTGTTATAAGTGTTTTTAGCAAATAAATAAGCAGTCGTAATTGAAATTAAAGAATTATGTAAAAAAAAACTTTTGCATGTGTTAGTTTGTACACGCGGAGGAAGTAAATCTTCTTTGGCTTATATGTAAAATCTTATTTGTCAAATCTAACTTAATACTTCTAATTTAAATATGTGCAACCAACCATATACGTATATATACTAGATGGGTCTTTATTTAGGGTATGTTCGATTTTTTTTTCAGGATAGTCCTTAATAGGTTCCAAAATATTAATAAAAAAATGTGCCAAATTGCAGCTCTTAATTTTAAAATTAACCCGTGCCTTACGACTTCAAAGTTTTAAATAAAAATAACATGTGAAAAGTTATGTTATTAGTTTTTAATTTTTTAAGTCATGAACCAATTAACCACCATACATTGAGCGATAATCTATTTCTTACAAATTAAAATAGTTATTAGGATTTTTTCCGAATAAATTGACTAGCTTTTCCATATTTACTACATTTATATTTGATATAAATTCTTAGATATCAAAATACTAGTTTATTAAGTAGTAAAATAAAATTACATTCAAATTTACAATTTCCCTAATTATAAATAGTTTTTATTCGTATAACATAAATTAGTCGCTCAGTGCATGTATAAGAAATATAATTATTTACAGACCCTTACAGTGGAGGAGCGGATTAAGATAACCTATAATTAAAAATTTCATCCACATATTCTTTTCGTTATAAATAGCTACTAACTTGCACTTTCAATGTTTATAGTTTACACATGTGCTTATCGAACATCATAAAAATAATTCAAAAATGCAAACTTACATTTTACTATTGTAACGATTATCATATTAAATAGCGCATATTAAGTATTTTAAAAAAATGCCCTCTGCGCCGTAAGAAGTTCTTCAATCAATTATTTTAAATATTTCGTAGCTTCGTAGAAAATGAGTACATTATTTTTATTTATAAATCAGCAATAGGTACGACTATTCTGATGTAATAATCTATTCGAACGAAGGCGCTGTTACGAAACGATGACATGTAATAAATCGAATCATGTGTTGCTAATTTCTACTACGGCTTGTTGTTTAAAAGAGAAAACGCTTAGTCGTATTGCAACTAAATTGCGATTAACTCACTTTTATGTAAATCAAATGCTGTATATGTATGAATATTTAAGTTATTGGCTACGTTATATATTACGTTAAAATTGAACAAAAATTTTTTGCCCATGTGTATGTGACTTAACTCCTCAAATGTCTGGACAGATTTTGATGTTTTTTTTGTGAGCGTTCAGGTGGATTCAAGAATGGTTTAGATTCACAATTAGAACCGTAGATGGCGTTGCAGTTGATTTTTTTTCTTTATTAAGGCAAGGCAACGTCTGTCGGGATCGCTAATAATACTATAAATTATTTGGTGGATAATTCAATTTCATACTTCCACGTTTCCTTCATTTCGAGTTACGTAAGTCACATACAAATATTTTAATATCGATTTATTGCTGGTACTATTAAATCTACTACCTATCTACTCACCTCACCGATATCACAATTCTTCGGAACCTATACTATTTTATTTCATAAATACACGCGTTTATTTAGAAAGTGCTGTAAAAACTGAACTTAAATGATATTTTAAACGTACAAGATAATTTTAAAATTTAAAACAAACTTTCACACACATTGAAGCGCAACAATGAGATAAACTCTTTTTGTTATTTCTATTTTCTTGGCTCTTAATTTTTCACTATAATTTTTTGTTTCCATTTTATTAATATTTTAGTAAGTGACAGTTACGGTGATGAGGATTTGCAAAAACTTACCTGTTACAGAGCTTATATTTACACAAATGGTTAAAATAATTAATTTACACGTATACCATAGCGAATTAACAACCTTTCATGAAGCACGATGTATGAACAACTGAATAAGATATCTGAGATTCGTTCGCAAGCCACTCTTTTCAATTTTATAATCGGAGTTTAAATGAAAAATAAGTTCTATAATTATAACTAGTTGGTGGGCCGCGACGTTGTTCGCACGAACATGTTTTCTTTTTTAATGGAATTATATTAGATTTTCGGTGTTTTTGATTACTTCTTGATTTTCGTTTAGTTTGTTTTTACCTTGATTTGGTCGTTACTATTATTTATGGAAAAACTAATCATTTTGTAGGTGGTAGAGCCACGCTAGGCTTTTACTGGTTTCAGCATGAATTGGTCGGCTAGCCCGGGGTAGTACCACCCTCTTACAGAAAACCGACGTGAAGTAACAGTGCTTGCATTGTTGCGTTTCGTTCGGTCAGTGAGAGCGCTGAAAGCCCATCTCCCCTTCCTCTCCCCCTTCCCTTCCTCCCCATCCCTTTTCCTCCAAACACAGGCTGATAACGCACTTGTGACACCCCTGGTGTTGTTAGTGTCTATGGACGGCGGTGATCACTTACCATTAGGTAACCTGCATGCTCGTTTGCCACCTATAATATAAAAAGTCGATAAAAAGTCGATGTTGAGTGCTCGTGCAAGCCGCATGTAACTTTGCTGTAACTATAGCACAGTGGTTCTCAATCTTATTTTTGTATTCAATTTAATTTTCTACAGTACTAATGAAGTGTGCACTTTGCAATAATGAGTTTAATGAGGGAGTACAGTGTACTGGATGTAAACGACACCTGGACTACCGTTGTGCGGGTATTACTGAACCCGGGTATCGCAAACTTGGACCGGAGCGCCGAGCTGCCTGGAAGTGCCCTCAATGTAAAATCAGCCTAACAACCGCTTCTGGCAGTATCAATACTGACTCGGGTACACTGGACACAATTCTCGATGAAATACGAGAAATGAAACAACACCTAAATAGCCTTCCTGAGTTGGTTCGAGATGTTAAGTCTATTAAAGACGAAATCACTGATCTCAGGGCTGCCTGTAATTTTAATTGTGCTAAGCTAGATGAGTATGGCCTGCGGTTGGCGGAAGTCGAACGTAAATCATCTGGTTATGAAACAGTTACGGACAGGTTAAACTCGTTGATTCAAGAAGTGCAATTCCTAGGCGATGAGTTAAGCTCCCAAGATCAAAGATCCCGATTAAATAATATAGAGATCAAAGGAGTCCCGGTCAGAGCCACTGAAAATCTTTTTTCAATTGCCGAAAACCTGAGCAACGTGGTAGGGCACAAATTTGATAAATCCCAAATAAATTATATCGCAAGAATCCCTACCTACAACT
Organism: Antheraea pernyi; assembly: GCA_015888305.1. NCBI lineage: Eukaryota > Metazoa > Arthropoda > Insecta > Lepidoptera > Saturniidae > Antheraea > Antheraea pernyi. The sequence goes on along the minus strand of MU158806.1, from coordinate 215,453 downwards.
CAAAGGACAAATCAATAGTCATCGGGTTTATTAATCGTTATGTTAAGGAGGAATTCATAGCAGGCGAGGAAAACGATTTCAGCTGATTCTGTCGGCATCACAGGTCTATTCCGAAGTCTAAAAAACAACTTACGCAGGCTAAAACCATCGCAAAGGAAAAGAACTACCGCTACATCTGGGTGAAGTTCGGGAAAATACATTTAAGAAAAAGTGATACGTCTCATGTGATTACTATAACTAAGGACAATGATTTAAACAAAATAATTTAATCTTTTACGCATTAATAATTGACACTAATATTTTTCTTTTGTGCTTAGTATTTTTGCTTTTAATTATATTTACAGTATTATGTAAAAGTTTGAGATTCACTGTTCAAGATAATCCGCTAATGACCTGCTATTGTTCGCCGCCTTTTTACTCCAACGTTGTCCGCTGCTTTAACATTCTAAATGCGCATTTAATAATCTATAGCTACCTACAAATGACTGTATCTGTAACGCTTACCCACGTATGTTCAATTTATATAATATTATTTCTATTGATTAAGTCTCCTCGTGCTTTGATATTCATAACTTTATTCCGACAAATAATTCGTTTTTTGCTTATTAGTAACAGTTTCTCACACCACTGATATAAATAATCTTAATATTTACTATCAAAACACGAGGGGCCTACGTACCAAGACTAATATATTCAGCCGTAATTTAATCTTATGTGATTATGACATAATCGTCTTGACTGAAACTTGGTTGATAGAAAGAAATCCACAGCTCTATATTTTCTCACATACGGCTGTACTACAAGAACATTTCTCAGGTTCAGGCTTACTCCCGATGTTTTCTTCCCCCGTCAGCCGATAGTGCTACCAATTTAAATCAGTAGGTGTACGCGAATTCGGCAAAAAACGATGGTACATGCCGGGGTTCAAAACTGCGGACATTGGATTGGCATTCTACCGGTCAAAGCATTCGATCATCACGATCTATAATATATGAAAACAAACTGATAAAGATGTTACCGGGTTCATTGAATCCTTAAAATCTCCATAGTTACATTTCTATATTTACTGTTTTTATAAAATTAAAATAAAATATGCCCTTTCGTGTTAAAATATTTATTAAATTAAATCACAGTTTAGTACAAATTGTAGCTGGATTTTCAGGTGCTGGAGTTTTTGTACCAACTGCTTCAGCCTCTCGGACGGTGTCAGGAAGTGCATCCTCTGAAGTCTCTGGCATAAGTATAACTATGAAAGCGGTAAACAGCGACAAACCGCCAACAATAAGGGATGGTAAGCCCGTCCAATAGAGCATCTGAAGTAGAAAGACTAGTTTAATTTAAAACATTAAGAGATTCATCCATAGTCGTGGAAGCGGGTTTTAATATGTAGATCTAGTATCTTATAGAGTGGGTCAATATGTGAACGATTGTGACATCGGGAAATGAAGCCCCTCTCTGTGCATCCACTAAAAACGAATGTAACTATTTATGTGTTCATGCATCACTAACGGACTGCGTTGAGCTCCTATGTGTTTTATTATTATTAATCCCGCTAACCCTACCCTCCTTTCGCTTATTTTTCTGTTCTTCTTACTTTTGATTAAGATTAGATCACACTGTTCAGTAACCTGAGAATCCCAAGTGATTTGACTGAATTGCATAAAAAATAAAGGCAGTATCAAAATGCTTACAATTGACATACAATCGATTAAACATAGTTGAAATAGACGAAAGAAGTAAAGTAGAAATTATTTTTTTATTTAAATTCTGCTTACCAACAATGGTGTTTGAGGTGCTAATATCGCAGCAATCCTGCCCATAGATGAACATATGGCATGCATTGTGTTACGTGTATATGTGGGGAACAGCTCAGACGTGTAAAGATACACTGTCGCGTATGATATCGTTGCCATAAATTTACCAATAAGGAATAGAGAAGTGGATAACCAAGGATTACCTAGAAATTCAAAACCTTTTATATATAAATAGACCAATGAGGCAAAATCAATATCCTACCTACATTGTATCAAACGCTTCGAAACTTAGCAAGGTCTACAAAGTTTTTAACAAAGGTGTTTATTTTTACACTCCCCAGATTGAAATACCTTGAAATTCTATAATGAAGGATATTTTCAATACAATGATAGCTTGTCAACTATTTCCGCGCCATAATTGTTTAAGGATAAATAATTCGTATTCCTCTACACATAAACCTTGATGACAAATGATAATTACATTCCATGGTTCCAATTACAATCAGCGTGATGTGGTCAAGATTATCACATACGACTAGAAAGCCACATCCTTCAGGTTGATGTTTATTGGTTTTCAATAAGGACACTAAAATTAATAATTAAATAGATACATAAATGTGAGGATACATTAGAATATTTTTTTAGAGTAATTGTGATTCTAAAGTACGATCCAAAACTAACTACTAAAATAGCTTTATCAAATTCACGATGTACATAGTAAACTCACCTTTAGGCACCAGAGATTGAGCAACGCAGAAAACTCCCGTCAGTAGAAATGATGATAGCAAAGGCATTTTTCTTTTGAACCTCTTCAAGATATAAGCAAGAACAAAACTCGCTGGCAGTTCAGTAAACGTGGTCAAACCGAAATTCAAGTATTTATTACCTTCCAACTCAACCGAATTAATTAACAGGACATATTTATTGAATAATATAGTTATCCACATGCAGACGCACGCTAAAAAACGCATTGATAGTTTTTTTGAGCCAAAAGTAATTTTCAGTAAAGCAATCATGTTCGTTTTATTTGGGGCATCTTCACATTTAACGCTAAGAGTGTCTTCATTTATGACAGCTTTATTGATTTTTGCTGCTCTTTTTAATATATCCTTGGCTTCGTTTTCCTTTCCTTTGCTGAGGAGCCATCTTACACTTTCGTCCAATAGAAAAATGTAGAAAATGAAGAAGAGAGCAGGGCCATAAATGGCTTGAAGGAAATGTCTCCAATGAGGTAATAACCAAGCAATTAAAGCCATTGCCATTCCAGCCAAGGACGTGCTTGCTGTCATGATAGTAACAAAGGTTACACGATTCTCTTTAGTGACCATTTCCACACCTGCAAATTATTTTATGAGCTTACTATTTTCATTTTGTTCTATGGTATGATTGAAAAATATATCGTATACCTATTTTAACTATCGAAATAGTCTATTATGATAATACTATTTCGAATAGCAAATCCTCAAAAGGCTTTGCGTGTCGAGTTAACTTGACACAATTTTATCTTAGTCAAGAACGACTCTTCCATTATACGGCCATCTTACCATATTAATCAGTTTCAAAACTCACCGAGCATGAATGTTGTAGAATATGTATCACCAAACAAAGCCTCCAATAACTCCAGAACTATATAAACCCAATAAGATGAAGTGAAACTCTTAGATACTCCAATTGTCGCGGCAATGATTCCGGAGAATATTATCAACTTTTTTCTACCAATCCTATAATTAAAACAATGTAAGGATATTTCTATACATAATTACCACCACTAAACTATTTATGACGTAAGCCTCGTCTTGGGGTTAGTTAAAAATAATGTCACATTCATCTGATATTCTCTAGTTATTTGGTATATTTCCTAGTTTATTTTAATTATGAAGAACAATATCAAGAGAATACCTCAAAGTTGTTGAAATGTTTTTATTATACCAATATGTAATGAGATAGAGAACTGACAATTATTTGTCAATGCTTCGTGAACTAGTACAGAGATTGATTTAGTGCCTTACCTAGTGAAGAAATTTTATATTATTTACGTGTTTATATATTATCTTATTGTTTGAGCAATTTTGATATAACTCGATTCCTACTCAATGTAAAGACTAAATAAACATTTGAAGATTCTGACATACTTATCCGCTACAGGTCCCACTATCAGAAGACCTATCATATATCCGAAACTGTGAACAGTCCCAACCATCGTTCGCTTTAAGTCTTGGCATTCTATCTGCATCTGTAAATGAAAGTCCAACTTAATCTACAGCATTATAACATTTTTCTGACACAATATAGAAAAATCAACAAAAACAAAAGATAATAGGCGAGAGCCGCGCGAAATATTCCTGCTATTAAAATATAAAAATACTTTATCCAATTTAGGTCCTGACAAGGTACTTATGAACATCAAAGCTACCACAAGTTTGGAAAACAACCTAGTCATCGAGAAGAACTGTCAAGAAACTTAGAAACTCAATAACTTTGAGCGACCATACAGTAAATTATCAAGCATGTACTGAGATGGCAGAATCCTTAAGTAAAGGTGATTATGAACAATTAACTGTCTTACTTCTTCGACAAAGCTGTGAGGTGTCTCGTAAATCCATTCGCTGCATCTAACGATGTGCTTGGTATCAATATTATCAGAGGTACAATTCTGATCGCCGAGGAAGGCGTATCTAGTGCATCTATTACGGTCAGTCAAATTGAAAGGTAAAACTGCAAAGTCAGATTCTTTACCCTCACATTCGGAATATTTACACCTGTAAAAGGAAATTCAAGGTATGGCTTACATGAGGACCTCTCTACAGAATAGCAAATTGTATACGACAGTTTAGTGTGGTATTTTGTATATTTTAATCGATCAGGGGTCATTAAAATATTACGTAAGCAGCAGAAGGGAGTGGAGAGGGGATCTTAATTTGCTTATTTTTGATGGTATAAGGAATGAGGGAATCTGCATGCGCAATTCTGATATGTGAGACACGCGTTCTTATCCATTCTACCATCGCTCTATTTACGAACCATTAGTAAGTGGACTTTTAACATACGATTTTATTCTAGGGAAAGTGCGGTATGGGGTCATTCAAGTTTGAGTTAAGCAGTAAAGGAAGATGGGCTTTTTTATTTGCTTATTTTTGATGACATAAGGAATTAGGGGATACAGTTGTGTTGCTTTGATATGTAAGACGCGCGGTTTTATCCACTTTACCATCTTTCTAGTAGATAACCATTAGTAAATTAACTCCATTATGGACTACAAAATCCTTATTTCTACACTTGTTAACTGATTATCATGAGTAAATAAGAAAACCAGAATGGTATAAACAAAAACGTATATAAATGTTTACTTAACCATGGGTGGGTGGGTTTTGCATAGTAAGCATTACTTACTTTTGCTGACCAGTTCCACTACACATAATTCCACTCTAATAACAATATAATAGCAAATTGACGTCAAACTGCTGTCGTGAATGGATGTCAATTTGATATCACAATTTGAAGAGCAACTATTGCAACCAAGTCGCTATAACATTCGAGGAAACAAGGAATTACAATCCTATCGTCCAAAAAAATAATGATGAATCTTCCGGTTTCTTGCGACATTGTGTCTTATTCATATACGGAATGAAGAAGAAAACAGTAACGAAATGAGATAAAACTAATACAAATTATTTTATTACAAAAATTCACAGATGGCGCTAAATTGATTGTTTTATTGGCTTAATATCCTAAGACCTTACAAGAACAAATATAATTAGATAATAGTGAAATTATTTGTAGGTTTCTTTCGAATTATAATTTTCATTCACTTCTAATGTAGCAACTACTTTACCTGCGTAGGTGGAGGGTAAGGGTTTGGGGTGTAAGGGGTGTCGACTAACATCGAAGACTTGAGACATCCAAGCCAACCTCACCTGCACGTGGTGCACCCTGCTGAATAACAAAAGAGGCAATGGCGAAAGCGGGGTGGTAGGGTTTTACAGCCTGACTGGGTCGCAACCACCATGTATATGACGAAAAAGCCCTTCATAGTGATTCGCTTTTGCGGGTCGCGTTTCGGGGTCAGCCTGTGCATATGCAGCTTTTCCCAGGCCGGTATGACAGCGGCGACCGGCGATGGATACTGTGTCACTCGGTAGTCGCCATTGTTTTTGGATTGTACTGTGCTTACAATCAGGCACAGTACAGTCATTTTGCCCTGCTATAATAAAAAAAGAGGGTATTTATTACGTTCAATAATACTACTGTAGATAAAAATGATATACATATGTAATGTATGACATTGTCATATAAATAAATGTATTATTGCAAGCATGCGGGTACATAAATATCATTGCTGAATATCGCGAAATTTAAAAAAGTCATTAAAAACTTAGCGTATACCATTTTAACCTATCGTGGCTAATTCGGAAGCCGATGGGTTAATATCAAACCAAATTCATAAAAAGCCAATGTCTTAGTTATGTTTCCTGTTCGTGTTGAATAAAATAAATAATTGTATACTTTACTACACTTTTTAATTCGTTCACTGGAGAGATTAATTTATCAAAGCATTGTATTCCAGCTAACCAGTGGTTATTGTGGAGATTAAAAATAATTTTATGTAGTACAAATAAAATAAATGAATAACATAAAGATATAATTTTCATAGAAATATATTTAACACTCAAATATAGTTGAAAGACAAATTATCCATTATATGACGTAACATTCGCGTATGTTTTTTCAGTTGTTAAATTATATTATTGAAACAAAAATCTAAAAATTTATTAATCATTCATAAATGTCGCGGAACCTATTTCTTAGATGTTTTAAATATTCTTAAGTATGGAAAGAGCAATAATGAATAATATTATTACTACATCTAAGAAGTTACTTTTACGTCTGATTTATTGTGATTTAAAAGTTCCACTAATTTGTCCATGGTACGCTAAGTGTAGCGTAACATGTAAAAATAAATTAAGACTATGAGATTATTAATTATGCTGTTTTTACTATCGTCTTTATATTTGTTAGATTATAAAGACCATGTCTGATATTTAGCATAATATTATTACAAATAAGCGTTACTGCTCTCAGTGGGATTCGCTGCGTTTCAAATTGAATGAAACTCGAAGTAGGTTCTTGAACTATTAGGTTCCTATTTTTAAGTTTTCTGATAAATATCTTTTAATGCTACGAACAGGTTTTTCTTAAATGTTGCTATTAAGCTTTAACTTTCGGACTGTATTTATTGCTGTTTGATTGAGGGTAGAAAATGGACGACTATATCTGAGATAAAATGAAATAACTATAAGATCAGGAGCGTGGCCAATGCCGTTTCAGCTTATATTTTATTGTAGCACGGCAAAATGACTGCACTATGCCTGATAGTAAGCTCTGTACAATCCAAAATCAATGGCGATCACCGAGTGACACACTATCCAACGCCGGTCGCCGCTGTCATGCCGGCCTGCAAAAAGCTGGATGAGCACAGGCTGATCCCGGATCGCGACCCGCAGAAGCGAATCACTATGACGGGATTTTTCGCCATATACATGGTGGTTGCGACCCAGTCAGGCTACAAAACCCTCCCACCCCGCTTTCTCCATTGCCTCGTTCGTTATTGAGCAGGGTGCTCCACGTGCAGGTGAGGTTGGCTTGGGTCTCTCAAGTCTTATGATGTTATTCAACACCCCTTACACCCCAAGTATCAATAATAATAATGATGATATAGTAATGATACTAGACCTCAGACCACAGGAGCCCAACGTGTGTTAAAATCCCTAAAATGTCACTCACGTTTTCATATTCTTTTTATAAATTAACAATAAAAATACGAAGATTGTAGATCACATGTCGTAGAATACAGGATATAGTTCAACGGTAAAAAACTTCCAAAAAAATGTTAATACAAGGTCCCTTTAAGTCTGGTTATATCACCCGGTACGACTGTTAGTTAAGACTCGCTACCGAATGAGAACGTTAGAAAAATTCACTTACCTTTTAAATTCGATAGAAAATGACTCATTAGATTAAATTCATATTTTCAGTGATCTGCAAGTCGTTTAAAAAAATACATGTCTGAGGCACGATAAGGGTAATGATGATGATGATGTCTGAGGCACGATCTACCATTATTTCAACTTCCAAGCCGTATTTCTAAAGTCAGATACAGAATGTGAGGAACTATTTGATGTACTTGTGCATCGCTGCGTCTCAAACAGATTCACAAAGGGTGAGACGAAATTAATTCGCCAATTATGAATTTTAATACACCTATTTACCTGGGATTTTATAAATCCCTTTTTTATACTTTATATTCTAAATAATCATATAATAAAAACCTACCTGTAACCGACATCGGCAACGGCGAATATATAGTTAACCGTATAAAATGCATTTGTTACGGCCGAGAAAATCAACAATGAAAATAACTTAACATAATACGGTCCCGATAGTTTAAATTGTGATAGTATACGTTCTAATTCGATTTTTTTATTTGAATACATTATTAACTTTAATTTTAATGTAGTTTCACGTGTGCACAAACAAAATGGTGAGACGCGAATCGAGTCCGCGCGTATGTTGTTTACCGACTTTATGTTATTCTTAAGGTTGTTTAAAATTACATTTTCAGTAATAATTAATTGCGACTTCGACTGTTTAATATTATAAATTTAAATTCCCTATTATTATATTAACAAAATACATTTTTATACACAATTTACGTTTACCTTTATAGAGATACTCATACAATATAAAGTTGCCACTTAACTATGAAAAATAGTTGACTAGTGGCCCCATTCGTCTTCGTTTGTGTATCATTACATAAAATAAAGTCCTCTACCGCGTCTGTTTGTCTGTCTATCTGTTCGCTATAAACTCAAAAACTACTGAACGGATTTTCATACAGTTTTCACTAGTGCATTAAGGGATTAATGAGGAATGTTTTGGTATATAATTTATCAAGGTTTTTTTTTTATAATCAGGGCGAGACAATGTCCCCCGTGCCCTCTAGTTTATAGATAATTATATACAATTATACTATATATAAACTAGGGCTAAGGGGCAAGGGAAGAATCGCGTTGTATGATAGTCCATGAATCTCAGGGATAAACCTTCAAATCGGTGATTATCCTGCAAACAGAAGGCACAAGGATGCAGATCCACGATAGCGTTATGCTATAGTAGCAATATCCAGACACACTAACACCTGTGTCTACTATACCGACGTGACTGACAGCACGATTAAAAGATTAACTTAAAAATGACCATAAAAGATAATAATGAAGCCGCTATGAAGGCTATAATCTCAATTACAAATCCGATGGTTACTCATAAATAAAACAATAATGGTTAAGTATGATAGTTAAGTAAAATAATAATAATAGTTATTAACGTATAAACTACATTTAAAACGCTTTTTGATTTGATTAATAAAATAAACGAAAGTAAAAATGGTAACAAAAATAGAAATATTATTAAAAAAACCGAGACAGTTTTAAATGACAATGATTATTTTCTACCTTCTCGGTACTCATAGTTATACTAGCTACTGGAATAGTCTCTTTGGGTTGACGCTATATTTAACTGGTGACTTCGTTTACGTGGAAGGTGAATATATTTTATACATAAAAGAATAATAATATAAATACGTATAAATATACGTACTGTCATACTGGATCTTTTTTTTAAATATGTTATACGAGGCAAAGGAACAGGCGGGTCACCTGATGTTAAATGATCACCGCCGTTCATAGATATTAGCAACAACAGGGGAGTCGCAAGTGCGTTGCAATTCTGTGTTTGGGGGCAGGGGTGGGGTGAATGGGAGCGGAGGAGAGAAGAGAGGGAAGGAGAGGTGGGCCTCTGACGCTCTCACTGACCGAATGAAACGCGCTGTTACTTCACGTCGATTTTCTGTGAGAGGGTGGTACTACCCCGGACGAGCCGACCCATTCATGCTGTAATTAGTCATAGCTTCAACGTAGCTCTACCACCTTCAATTTACTAAGCACTGAAAGGACTTTAATAAAATATCATAGAAAAAATGAATCGACCGGCGCGAATGATGAACGGAGATTTACTAAACGGGTGTGTAATGAGTGGTCAGGAAAGTTGACTTCGAAATATGGAGGAACAGAGCCAGGCTTGGTCAGCATTACTGGAGGAAGGAATCAGGGGTATAACAGTACGTTAACTCCGATTTTCTAACATTCGTCATTGGTGCTTTGGCTCCTATTGGCCTTAGCGTGATGATATATAGCCTATAGCCTTACACGGTAAATGAGCTATCAAACATTTTTTTCAAATCGGACCAGTAGTTCCTGAGATTAGCGCGTTCATGCAAACAATCTCTAAATATTATAAGATATAGATAATATTAGTATAGTTTTTGGTCAATTTTTAAACAACAGATTATAGACCGTGCGTTTGTTTTATATATAAGCTATATTATTGTAAATATTTATGAAATCGGTTCTGTAGTTTTTCTGTGTTAGAGTAGCAATTATGTATCCATCCTCATAACACGCTGTCGTCTAAAATATTAATAGGGTAATAAATTGAACTCCAATTATATTGCATTATACATTACTAGCAGGCCCGACGGACGTTATCTCGCCCTGATAATAAAGAAAACCTTGAAAAATTTATACCTTTACCTTCCTCATGTATCACTATATCTGCAGATGGAAACCGCATGAAAAATCGTTCAGTAGCTTTTGAGTTTATCGCGAACAGACAGACAGACAAACAGACGCGGTAGAGGACTTTGTTTTATGTAATGATACACAAACGAAGACGAATGTTGCCACTAGTCAACTATTTTTCATAGTTAAGTGTTATATGGTAATTTGTGAAGGCAATAAACGTAGCTAATGGAAGTTTAGTAGGTGGCAGAGCTACGCTGACGCTATTATTGGTTTCAGCAAGAATGGGTCCGCTCGCTCGGGGTACTACCACCCGACCTACAGAAAACCGACGTGAAGTCACAGTGCTTCTTACTTAACATTGTTGCGTTTGTTTCGTTCCGTCAGTGAGAGACGGAAGCCTCCCCGCCTCCACTCTCCCCCTCCCCCTAAGCACAGGCTGGCAAAGTACTTGCGACTCCTCTGGTGTTGCTTGTGTCTATGGACCGTGGTGACCACTTAACATCAGGTTAACAGGGGAATCGTATGTCTATTTTGTTTTTTATTTTAGCATGCTAAAGTGACAGTCTGTAATTCTGTCTGAGCTGGATATACACAGGTTAATCCTGAAACGCGATAACCTAAAAGTCAGTCACTGTGACGGTCGTCATGATAGTGATCATGTTGAACACAATTGCCATATCTATACATATGATAAGAACGTAAATGTAACGTGTAATTCTCTGTGTCTGTAATCTGTAATTTTTAGTTTTTTGTGACAAAATACATTTCAATCTTTTTATAAATGTCTGTCTGTTTATTTGAACACGCATTAGTGCTAAAGAACTGTGTTCATAATAGGGCCTTGCCAAGAGAATTATAAACCATATTCTCGAGCAACATTTAGTCTTCATTGAAATCAGTTCGCTCTATCAAAAGTTATTGTATAATTAATGACGACATGACTTAAGTATCACAGAAAAGTAGATAAGGAAACGGACCTAACACATTTAGATGATTTTATTAATAAGTGTTTTCAAATAATGTTCTCCCCGAAGTTGTAGACACAGTAACGAATCAAAATCATTTTGCAATTTAGCAAACATTAAATCATGCAAATTTACAATTACAAATTTATATAAACCTATATAAATGTCCTTGTAACTTGTGATTTAATAGACTCATATTATTCATAAACATAATTTACGAGTACTTGTAAAAAAGTTCTTATAACTTGTGGACTTGTAATATTTGATAAACAGTTTTAATTTATAAATGCAGATAACTGTATACAAGATTATAGTTTTAAAGGTTCCTAACGATTGAATTACAGTGGCTTGTATAGCAACCCCATCCAACTTTTTGGACAAGCATTGTGATATAACGCGGTAACACGAGCACTGACCGTTTGTGGCATAAATACACATAATGCTGATACTTTCTCAGTAGTCCAATGAAACTGTGAAGGCCCGTTAAGCAAATAGCGTTAAGGGGTTATTCAAGTACTACCAATTAATCAATCAAAAAATACTTTATCCAAATTAGGCCCTGAGAAGGCACTTATGAACGTCAGAGCTACCACACGTTCGGAAAACAACCCAGTCATGGAGAAGAACCCGCAAGAAACTTGATGTGGTTTATCTCTTCATGACATATATCTTTATAAAACATAAATTGTTAAATTCTTTTTTAGTGCATGCACAGAGACGGTCGTCATTTCTAGACGTCACCATCGTTCACATTTTGATCAACACTATAATAGCCTTTAGACACTAAAACCCGCTTGACATGGTGCTTGAACTCACTATCCGGCATTGGTAACGTGCTTTGGAACTTTGTTATAAAACCTAAAGCTATATTACCTTAAAAAACTGTTTTTGGTTTCAGTGAGCCTATAAAAAAGGACTCCTTACTTTTGCTGACCAGGAGAAGGCGATGGCAGTCAAAAAGTACAAAAAAATTCGTTTACATAATGACCGGCAATACTGACCAAATGAAAAAAAATCAAACTGACTATAATACTTTACTAATATCTAAAATGGCTAATACTTGCCTTCCAATAATAATATTTCCTTACAATCGCAAGGATTATAGAGTAACAGTATTTCTGTTCAAAAATTGTTAGTTTGTTGTAAGTCGACATCATCGAGAACTAATGATAGAAGAGTAAATAAAAACATATTTAAAATTGGTTCATGCATATTAAGTTTGTGAAAGTAGTCTAATAGCATTATGTTTTTCCTCTATAGTCGCTGTGCAAAATGTTTGTTTATTTATTTCGCAGTCACTTATCGTGGTACAAAATTATTAATGTAATTAACATACGTAATTGAACTTTATACGATAAAGTATACTAAATCCATAATTAATAGATCACAGAATTCGCACGCGACGTCAATGCAAGCGGCGAAAATTAACAAAAACGAAACATAAATGTACTCGTATGTAGGTATCATATCGTATCTAAATATAATTTGTATGAATTAATATTGTATAGAAAAAGGACCTGAAAAACACACGTTTTGGTTCTAAACTAAATGGATAGTTAGATGACGTAATGAACACTCAGTTACAATTAAAAAACTAGGTTTTCAAGAATTTTATATCAATAATTACAATCTATACATATAAAAAGAATGTAAACCTAAGGTGTCCGTACTTTTTAGATTTTTGTAAAAAAAATGTTGCAGGTTTCTAGTATAAGTAATAAAATACATTTCAATCATTTTTAGAAATATCTGTCTACCTGTCTGCCTGTTTGTTTGTTTTAACACGCATCACTGCTGAGTTCATAACAAAACCTTTTCAAGAAAATCATAAAGTATACCTTCGTGTAATATTTAGTTGTTTTATTAAAATCGGTTTGTTCTATTAAAAGTTATTGTAATTTTAATGACGACGCGACTTAAGTAGTGAAAGAGACACATTAACAATTTATATTTTTACTTATTAGGATTAGGGTATTATTCGTACCTCAGATGATTACAGTTTTGGGACAAGTTTTAATGGAATGACTGTGGCAAATTATAAAAGCATAGATCTGTTGGCAACCAATGTATTAATTAACGATAAGTTTTAGGTACGTCTAGAATTTTTGAGGGCATTTTGAGGACGATATTACTTATTCAAGAACTGTAAATTTATTATGAGTCTTAGATATGAGGAACGAAATAAAACGATAACAAATGATTCAATTAAATGAAAAACTGGTTCCGGAGTTTAATTTGCAATAAGAATATGCATTATTTTAATAGTGATAATTAACAGCAAAATTATATGCAACACGAAAAACTAACATAAAAAGTATTAAAATATACAGCGATAAATATTAAAAAATAGTAAATCTTGTAGTGGTGGATGTCTAGTGGTTTGACCGGTGAAATATTATTTCAATGTCCGCAGGTTCGAACCCCGGCATGTACCACCGAATTTTTCAGAATTCGCGTACATTTACTAATTTAAATTGGTAACACTATCGGTTGATATAAAGTAATTTCTAGAAACAATAACAAACTAGTCACTCCATGTTTCAGGCTCACCAAGACCAGCAACAGTTTTTTAGGTAATATTGTTAAATGTTATAACAAAGTCCCAAACCACATTACCGATTTGCCGCATAGTAAGTTCAAGTACCATGTCAAACGGGTCTTAATACATTATGCATAGGATGAATCCATATGAACGATGATGACGTCTGGAAATGACGCCTCTCTCTGTGCATCCGCCAAAAACGAATGTGATTGTATTGTCTATAAAAATAATGTTAATTGAACTTAAATGTAAATATTATAAAAAAAAATGGTATGTATAATGAAAAGATAAACAAGATCGAGTTTCTTGCCAGTTCTACTCGATGACTGGGTTATTTTCCGAAGCGGTGATAATTTTTACGTTCATAAGTTGCTTGTCAGTGCCTAAATTTAATTTTTGATATTGACTTTTGAATTTCCTTGTGTGAATGTGACTCGTTGAAAACTAAACGAATTCGAACTTTGGACAAGCATGTGCTACATTTAGAAGTGTAGCTACTCTTTGTCAGAAATCACTTATAAGAAAAATAGTAAAATCGGACATTAAATTTATTCATAACTTTACGTGTATGTATTATATAGCAATTTTTAGGTACTCGAAAAAAGTAGACTGCTAAAAAAGGTATGACCCGATGTAAATAGAAACAATGGTACACAAAAAACTCTAGTCGAGACACGTCTAAATTAAATGCCAACAATTTCATTAAAACTGTCGTTGGATTGCTTGTGATTCACCAGAAAAGCGACATTTCGCTTGGCTAAACCAGTGCTTTATTGAGTGGATACTTTATGTAAACATACACCGAAAAAAATGTAAAATATCTGAAAAAGGGAAGTACGTTTTTTGTATTCGATGGAAAACACGGTCTAGTTTTTTAGATATCATAGTATTTAGCGTTTGATCACAATCCGGTCTTATGTTAAACGACAATAAGTTCTAAAATTCTTAATCCCATTAATCTTAAAGGGAAAATTATTCTCAAGCGCAGCGGCCGGAATAAACCTATATGCATGGAGATTGATTTTTAATTTGAGGATGATGGCTAACATAATATTAATAGCATATCTGTCTAAAAAGCATCGAAGATAACGCATTATTCATTAATAAAATGTAATAGGATTTAAGTGATAACGTCTTATAAATCAATGAACGCCGGCTGCACTCACAAGAAAGCATGACTCATTGTCACGTTGCACCCGTGCGGAGCGTGCAAGTGAGAGCGCGGAACAAGCGATAAAGAGTTGCGATCAGCCTATGCGTGTTTTTAGTGATGTTATCGCTAAAATAAAATAATAATTATCCTCCGTAAACCGACTTTACAGACAACCAATTTTTTTTAATATTTTATTCATGATCTTGTGTTATTTAATAGCAGTTTACATAATATAGTTCAGTTATTGTGCAGTTTGCAAGTGGATGGAAAATAATGCAACGGAACATGAATTCCGAAAATGCCACAAAAACTCCCTGAAAAGATCAAACAAGTGGGCCACCATCTTGGCAGAACATTGAGAGCATTACGCGATACTTATAATTTTGTTTATTACCTACTCGACATTGGCAATAAACTAACAATATGAATGAAGTATAAAAAGCTAACTTGGTAAGTTACGGACACCCTAATATCTACATTACCATAAAAAAAGTTTGTACCCCTTATAATGTTCAAATTTCAAGTATAAACCACCAGTTAATATAACTTTATAGTACGTAGTTAATCATTATTCAGTAATCAAGCGATCTCGATGATGCATTACGTTTGTGAACCGTACGGTCGCGCATTTCGAATGGAGACTAACTAATTGCTATCGCAATTAGAGCCAGAAATGAGCGCTCCAATTAAGCATTCGTAAGAACTGATATTCCGTGCATGCTTATATCTACTCCATATGCATTTTAAATTATTACCTATGTTACAGTTTAATAATTTGTATTCAAATCTTTACTATTATCATAAAGCTGAAGGGTTTCGTTTGTTTGAACGCACTAATCTCAAGAACTAGTCCGATTTAAAAAATCAACGTTAGGTAGCTCATTTATCGAATAAGGCTATAGGCTATATATCATCACGCTAAGACCAATAGGAGCGGAGCACCAATGAAGAATGTTTCAAAATCGGGTATTTTTTTTCCTTTTATGAGCTTCCGCTAAGTGTTATTTAGCCCAAAGTAACCATTCCACGCGAACGAAGTCGCAGGCAGACGCTAGTAAAATCATAAATGCATATCGAAAGAAAGTTCTTTATCAAAGAATAGTCAGTTATGTCATTTGTCGTACCAAGGGGTCACGCGGTTTTTCTTTTTTTATACTTTACTAGCGGGCTCGGCGGACGTTGTCCTACCTTGATAATAAAAAATATCTTAAAACTCAATCGCATTGCCACCTACCGGGTCCAATTGTGAAACTAACCCGTTCTTGAATCCACCTGGACACAAAAAATTTCATCGAAATATTATGTCCAGTCGTTTAGAAGGAGTTTAGTCACATATACATAGACAGAAGAATTGTATATACTATAACTAGCTGATTCCCGCGACTTCGTCTGAGTATCTAAATTGTTTCGTTATATCTCAAAGGCAGCGTTTTCCATGAAAGCTCCCAGGTGGCTTGACTTTTTATACTTCCAACAATTATCGTTATATTTCAACTAATTCATTTTTTTTTGACTAATTATATACATAAACCTTCCTCGAATCATTCTATTCTATAATGATATTTTGCAGCTCATATTTTTGTTTGTTTAATAAACTGTATATAATTATTGCTCCGAATGTCAATAGATGTGAAAACCATACTAATGTTAATAATTTCAATAAACAAATTATGTAATTTAAATATTATTATTCACATATGGAATTAATTTAAAAATTTAAAAGAGAACACAGTTATTTCATTGTTTTGAGTTTTCACTTTTATCGGCAGTCCTTGTAACTGCCTCGACTTTTTTTAGATCCCTAACGGATATCCATATCGCCGGGAAACTGATACGAACTACTAAGCTCACGGTGCCTTCTTATTACGCCTTCTGGCCGTGGGAGCACGGACTGCCTTACCGGCACTACGTCTGCTTTCCCGCTAGGTCTTGGCCCTTCGTAAAAGGCCCCGACTGCGACTAGACTAGTATCTTTTTGACTCTAATGTGTTTGATATTTAGTACGAACTTAAATAATAAACAATTTTTTTTTTTAATTAAATGTATTTATAACACATATTATCTCCATATTTGAACTATACTAAATTTCAAACTCCTCCATACGCGCTAAGTACTTAGAAGCTGTTGTAAATTTTTTGTTGGCATACTCGTATATATGAGATTAATTTCCATTTTTAGTATTAAAAATGAGATATACTTTAATGTGTTGGTCAGTAGACAAATAATTTTACAAAGGAATATTACATATTACATTACAATCTTACATTATACGTATTTACACTACAAATCACATTACTTTACAAACATCGTATCTGTTGACAAAGAAACGTCATTTAGAGTTTATATTTCGTCATTTCAATTATTCGTATTCTAATTTTAATTATTAACTCTAATCTCTTTTCTTTTAATTTTCATGAAGAGTTTGTAACCCTGGTTAGATTACAATAATTACTAAACAAAAAAAAATCTTTTGGCAGAGGAGAAAACGCTACCGCATTTCTCTTTTACCTTCGTTTTATATATAGATTATAACAATTAGAAACTACAAAAAATTATAAAAAGCACGTGCGAAGCCGCATGCACAGTCAATGTTCAATAAGTCTTCCATCAATAGCACTAATCCTTTTTTTCTTCAACATTGTAATCAGTAATATTGTAGTCACATTACAGACCCCTAATCATAATATTAAGGCTAAAAATTATTTTAACATTTATTTTTCTAACATCGTAATATACCATAATATAGCAGCGTCACAGACAGACAGTCTAATCGGCAAACGTTTGCTCGTCGTCAAGGACCATTCAGAACGTAACTTTCCTCATAATAGAACTGGCTATATTGAATTTACAGTAGTTTTAAGTGCTAACTTCACAAGGCTGCGAGTTCATAGTACGCTCTTACTCTACCGGATCACAACCGCAAATCTCCACTCGTAAAGCATCTCCGGATAACAAAGGATAAATAGTAAGCTGTTTATCTAACAGATCAAGTTTCAACAAACAGATTTGAGAATCGATTCTGTTGGGTTTAAGCTGATAGGGAGTTTATTTCAAATGCATCTCATAAGTAAAAATGTTACTCAAACTACGCCTCTTATCCTCATCATAATCTTCTCTGTATAACTGCCTTGATAGCAGCCTAGAAAAGACGCAAAACCATAGGCCTCTTCTAACAATGGTTAGTAGTCTAACATATGAAGTTTCAATAATAAGATTTAAGAATCGATTTAATTGGGTTTAAGCAGATAGGCCTCTTAACGTATCTCAAGTGCATTTTCTCACTCTTAAGCTATTTAAAAATCTTACTCAAACTAAGCACCTTCTCCTCTCAATAATTGCTTTCGCATCAGCCTATAAGAGATGCGCTGCCGGACTATTGCCCCCTTCTCGAAAGACAGTATGCGTATAATTCTATATAATCACATCCCTTATAATCACATCAACCCACAATATATTGATGGTTTGAAACCCGAAGAAATCCATAGGTTAATATTTTCCCGCATACGATGGCACTACAAGAACATTTCCATTCGGGTTTCCTCACGATGTCTTCCTTTATTTTCAAGTGATATTTTTACCAATTTCAGTCAGTAAAAATACACGTATTCTTAAAAATTTACTGATATATGCTGAGGTTCGAACATACGATAACATTCGCCTCAATAAGAACAGCTTATAGAATAATGAAAGCACAGCTCTATAATACATCACAATGATCGTTTTTATAACTCCCTATTTGAACGAATACTTTAGGCTCACTTAATACTTTATATAGCTAACAAGTTTATTTTTTTCAAATCGTTTGGTGATTACTTTACAGAAACCAATATAGTTATTATTAGGTTATTTAAACGGCAAGTCAAAAAAGGCAACTTATATATAATAATACGTATTTATACCTAAATTAGTATTTAATATGTATCTAAATTTGTGTTCTACGCAGCTAAATTCACAGCAGTCACAAAATTGACGAGGACTATTGACGTTTGCAACTGTGTATTACAGACTTCAGTACGGACGTGTGAACATATTAATTTCACAGACTAACTCTGTACTTTTTTTTTAACTTACTACGCTATTGACCTAGCAAGGTCTTAACTGTTTCACCAGACCACTCTAACTCTGTACTACTTCTAAGACGTTCTATGGAGTTGAATTTTTTTATACCAATATTCCTTTGCAATTGTTTTTTGTGTGATTTTCGACCGACGCCTTGTCGCTAACCGACGCTCGTAAATGGGTAGGGGTCCGGCTAACACTATTCCCGTATCGACACTTGGAAGTTGGAGTAGTATTGTGAGGGATTCGTACGTAGAATAACATCTGTACGGATACGACAATATGGTAATTTGGAATAGGTTTCGATAAATGATACTAGCAGCTATCATAAATACTTGTGAATAGTATCTACACTTACTAATATTATAAAGTTGACGTTGAGTTTAACTGCTTGAACGCGCTAATCTCAGGAACTACTGGTCCGATTTGAAAAATTCTTTCAGTGTTAGATAGCTCTTTTATCGAGGAAGGCTATATCTTAGATAAGAGCGGAGCACCAATGAATAATGTGTCAAGATCGGTGTTAAGTACGTATTATTTAAAAAAATATTTTCACCTTCTACATAAACGAAGTCGCGAGTTAAAGTTAGCGTTAGCCCAAAGTAACTATTCCACGCGAACGAAGTCGCAGGCAGAAGCTAGTGCTCGAATATTCTCACAGTGACCCATTTGGCATGTAGAATTATTCATAAGAAGAATGATTTCCACTTTCGTATGTTTACTACTATCAACTATCGTTCATCTTGCATTATCAGCGTATTTTCCAAATCAGTCGAAACAATATACGCTAAGTAAAGTTTCAACGTTAAGATGGATTTTTTTCTCAAAACTACTCCAAAACTGAATCGTCAATACCTATTAATCAAAAAAGGAATAGGGAAAATCAGTTTGCACAGTCACACTACAGGGAAACAGCGATATAAATTACGATAACGTATAACCATTGTCACACATTGGCCACCGATAGCGCAACGCGACAATGCAAGGAGTTGGGGACTCGTCACCACCGTGTGATCGTGAGAACCATATCATATATTGAATCCCGATTTGAAGACATTATTCGTTCAGACTTCGAGCAGTACTCACATCTCTTAATAGGTTTTAATAGGTTTAGTTTTATTGTAGCTACTATTTTCTCACACCTCGAGCTGTAGACACCTTTTAGTTTTAGATTTAGTATATGATAGAATTGTAATCTTTTAGTATATCCCTGTTTATTTATATATAGCTACTTGACGAGGCTTAGAAGTCGGCCTAAAGTTGATACACAACAAGTAACCAGATCTCTTTGTTCTTTTTCGTACACCCGACAATGTTTATGCAAAATTTCATAATGATCGGTTGAGGAAAGAAGAAAGTGTAACAAACAAACACACTCATATTTGCATTTATAATATTAGTTAGAATGGTCTTATCCTAACTCCAACGAATTATTATAAAACAATGAACAAATAAATTTATTAAACATTTCTGTAAAACAAATTCTCTGCAATTTTTATATATCTTCTATGGCATACGAAAATATACATATAAACAATCCAAATCTTCATATAAAAATACATTCAGAGTTGTTAAAAAAAGGTAAAGGAACCTAATGCCTAACGGGAAAATATATTAAACGGATGGACGGGCGTAATAGCATACGTAAAAAAATTTTTAAGCTAAATTCTAACAAGAATCTCAGTAGTCATTACTTTTTTTAAACTAAATTCATATTAAAGGCATATATTATGAAGGCAGTTAACCAAGTACGAAAGTATTACGTGTGGTAGTAGAGAAAAATTGTGCTCAGTCACATTCGTACATCCGTTCTTGTACTTTAAGCCTACCGAGCCAATCAGGCCGAATGTTTTCTGCCGCAGTATCGAGCCCCGAGCGAACCCTTATTTCCTGTGCAGTCGTCGAAACGCCTACTATAGTAACTCGATAGTATTTCACGTCATTAAAATATATGTCTCATATCAAAACATCCACAAAATACCAGCTTTTTATTTAATTATGTAGAAACATCTACATTACATTTGTGGATTGCTAAACTATTGATTTGATGAGTGTCCACTACACATCAGCTGCAACGGTGAGGGAAAACATTTGTGAGGAAACCTGAATCTGAAAAATGTTCTTCTAGTAAGACCTTAGGTACAAAGATATAGCACTGTGGATTTATAGGACTTTGAAATTGTTAATAAGTCGTGAGCTGGTATGGTGTTTATGCTCATACTTTCCTTCGGGAAGAGGTATATGACCCTGCAGTGGGTATCTTACAGGCTGATGTGGTTGGCATGTACTCAACATATAATACATGTAATATATTATATGAACGGATTATATTAATAAAAGGAAACGAAGAACAGACAATATATAGCGAGAGAAGAGACAAATATATTGGTAAATGATAGTATCAATTGGTAATTACGTTTGAAAAAAATATCAGCAAGAAAGCCAATTTAAACTAAAAACTTTACATAATCAGTTCCAAACAATCATTATATATTATAGAAGTTCATAAGATTGAAATGCAACAAGAACAGTTTTCTCAGTGAAATAAAAACTTTTTGAATTATGATTGAAATCGTTTATAAGCAGTTTGTTAATTAACCTTGAAGATATTATGGTGCGAATTAAAATATAGCCAAGTTAATAATTATTGAATTTCATATTGATTCAGATTGTCTTATCGTTTCATTACTGACGTCATGAGTTTTATCAAAAGGTGTATTAATAAAATTGTTACAGCTAAATAAATATATGTATCCAAGAGTCTCGAATGTATTGCATCATTTGGAATCATGTAGGTATAAAAAGAAGGTAGCAAAAGGAACCTTTCCTAATTCAATGAAAATAAGCAAAGGCGTTCCTTTGTTTAAATCAGGAGTAGTCTTGAAAATTATAAGGCCCTTTCTGTATTTCCGTCATTTCAACAAAAATTTCGAAAAGATTATGCTTAAGCAATTAGTGGGGTATTTTAGAGCGCAAGAGATTTTAGATAGTCGACAGTTTGATTCCACAAAATCACTACTAACACTGGTGCAACGGTACTAAGTTATATATTGCGAGCAAATCTAAGATATACGTATATTAGAAATACAGAATCTATATCTATACGTATAATAAGAATGTAAATCGAATGTGTCTGTTCTTTTTAGATTTTTGTAAAAGCAGCTGCCTAGGCATAAATTATATTTCAATCAATTTTAGAAATATCTGTCTGGCAATTTGTTTATAAATACGCATTACTGCTAAAATACTGGTTTCATTCAATACATATCAATGATAAAGCTTATCTTCGAATAACATTTAGTTTTTGTTTTATTAAAGTAGGTTTGGTCTATCTAAAGTTATTGTAGTTTTCTTGACGACGCGACTTTAACGCGAGAGAGAAGTAGATAAGTAAAAGGACTTATTACATTCAGATGACTTTATTAATCGCAGTTCTTTACATAAGGTTTCACGCGGGCACAGCTATTTAACAATATAAGACTAAAATTGACGAATGATAGTCACAATTTTTTTTATAAAGGACTAATGGTAGGGGCCGTATCCGCAAAACGTGTTTCTTTCAGTAACCCGCGTCATCCGAGATATTCCGATCTTTAACAACGACGTCCGCCTCATCTTTGCCTTCCAATAAAACGTTTTGTATCGGGAATTCAATTGTTTTTTTTTGTTTCACGTTCACACGTCACCAAGTTGTATGAAGAATTGGCTTTAGGTATTTGTATAGTGCAATATAGAATTTTCTTTTTCGTTTCCGTTCATATGAACGGATTCATATGTTGTCGGCTATTAAAAATAAATTATACGTTAGTTACTTCTTTAGGCGCATTGAGCGGTATTTTTGGCAAATACATTTATAATTTCGCGTCACCACATACTAGTAAGCGTGACCGTATTACGCTTGCATGGTTTACGTCAGACTGGCGACGCCGTAGAATAGGGACCCGTGTAAATGTAATATCGATATTTTGCAACGTTTGATTGATCGATAAACTTTATAAAAATATATATAATTATTGCTCCGAATACCAATAGATATGAAAACCACACTATAATGAATATGAAAATTCAAAAGAGAACACAGTTATTTCATTGTTTTGGGTTTTCACTTCTGTGGGTAGTCCTTATGACTGCCTAGACATTTTTTTCTTTAGAAGAAGTAAATCCTCTTAAGTTATCAATTCTAATGCAAATTATAGCAGTAACACTACTAGCCGTGTCCGTATCTCTACACGCGTGATTTTCACAATTTATTTCCAAGACAAAATCATAGTGGTCTAGTGGTTTGACCGGTGAAATATCACTCAGATGTCTACAGGTTCGAACCACGGCATGTACCAACGCGAATTCGCGTACATTTACTAATTTAAAACGGTAAAACTATTTGCTGATGATGAAGGGAAACATCGTGAGGAAACCTGAACCTGAAAAGTGTTCTTGCAGTACTGTATTTGGGAAAACATAAAACATGTCGTGGTCTAAGGTGGTGATTATGACCATTCCTTCCTCCGGGAGAGGCATATGGTCCTGCAGCAAATCTCTTACAAGCTGATAATGGTGATTATGATGACAAATATAATCATAATTTTTCATTACGCTTCGCAAATTAGTGTACAATACTAACCCTTCTACGTAGAACTCCCAAGCCAATAACTAAGAAAAATATTGAAACGGAAAATGTTATCCTTCACAGAACACTCGTGAAATATGAAGCTATGACCTAATAAAAAGCTTATATATATATTTACTTCCATTTTTATTGACGTATAGATGCTTAAACAACGCTTGTACCTGCCGCTATAACGTTTTTACGAGGGCCCGTCGTAAAAATGAGACCGAATAGAAACTGTTATATCACTTTATATCGTTTCTTTTGTATATTTAACGCCTCTATGAGAATAGGAACCGAGTATTAGTCTATTTATTTGATCTTTGCCAGATGGAGTACTTATGCAAGGAGGCCGGTGATTGGGTTCGTCAATTTTCAAAAAACTTTAGGATAAGAACAAAGAAAACAACTTTCGTTGTATCTAGGGGTGGTCGATGTTTTGTTGCACTACGGAATTATGGCAATCCACTTTACTACGATGAATGTGTTAACGTATTTGAAAAATAGCTCACGGTACACAACCTAAATCCAAAGCAGAGCGATTTTTTAATTGTTCTCTCTTGTTTCCCACGTATCTTACAATTCTGCGTATTGAATATTATTTAATGTTATCATTAAATATTTTCTTATTAGAAAATTACCGTCTACTGACTTCAGTTGTTTAAATAAAATGATAACCAAACTTGTTAAAATGTCCTGGAGATTTTTTGTGACACAATTCATGATTCGTATTATTACTTTTAAACGACTTATACACGATAATCTAATGACATTAGGTAATGCAACCATTAAGTAAGATCACCAATGTCGCATAATATAAAGGTCAAGTAGAGAAAGTTTTAAAATAAAACTTAGATCCCACCAAAAACGCTTCTGGCACAGTATATTATACCTTATTTGTAAGGTACTGAATGTGGTGATGGTCTTTAGAAACCTTTAGGTTTGACCGATGGAATATCAATCAGACGACCACAGGTTCGAACCCCGGCGTGTACCAACGTGTTGTTAGGAATTCTCTTACATTTACTCATTTAAATTGGTAACACTATCGGCTGACGACGAAGGAAAACATCGATTAAAAAGTTTTTGTAGTACCACCGTCTGTTTAAAAAATTTAGACCTGTTGATTTCTCGGAGTTTGAAACTGCCAATACGTCGTGGGATGACTTGGTAGTCATGTCCATACATCTCTTCGGGAAGATGCCTATGGCGCTGCACAGACTGATTGGTGATGATGATTTAACATATATTTGAGTCTAAATCACATTCCATTATTTCAGTTCGGTACCTACTTTTAAATATTTTATAACAGCTTTTCAAAAACCTTTTTTTTAACGTGGGGAAATCTCTTATGGATACTCTCCCTCCCGGGAGAAAGAGTGGGTTATATCCGACTCGCACTGGCTAAAACCCCTCGGTGTTCAGTTTTTTAAGCACCTTTTTTTTATTCGATCGGGAAACCCTTTAAGGATACCCACCCTCCCAGGGGAGAGAGTGGATTATGTAAAACCCTACAGTGTACTGACAGACCACATTTATTGGGGCGGCAAGGGATCGTACATGTACTCAACCTGGATAGCCACCACAGGGTTTCGCCCGGCGAAAGTGGCCGCCGGGCTCCTACCTAATAGGGATACAGACTGAGTAAACTCCAACTGCCTCCCCTCGTAAGCCGGACCTGTGCAAAGAGGAGACCGGGCCCCCGGCCCATCCCCTCAGGTCCGACTACGGTGGCGGACTAGTTTTTTAAGCACCTAAACCAAACGTGATAGTACGGCTTATAAAAGAATAAGTTGCATGTATTTTCATATTAAACGTGTGACTAAATAGATTATCCATATTTTATTATTGTTGATTGTTCACTCTACTGGTCGCTGCGAGGTTCAATTTATGTGGAACAGTTCAGCGGCTAAAAATATACGTATATGTGGTATGTATAACTAACTGTGTGTGGAATTAAGAAGACCTGTGTGTAGTGTGTCACACTGATTGGTGAACCGTTTCAACATAGTTATCAAGGTTGCCATATATCTGTTTTTTGGTTTATTAGCCTTTAATTTTTTTTTATGTCATAGCAGGCAAGCAAACACGTGGGTCATCTGATGTTAAGTGATCACCACCGTCCATAGACACTAACAACACCAGGGAAGTCGAAAATGCGTTGCCAGACTATGTTTGAGGGAAGGGGAGAAGAGAGGGAAGGGAAGGGGAGGTAAACCTCCGGCGCTCTCACTGACCGAATGAAACGCAACAATGCAAGCACTGTTTCTTCACGTCGGTTTTCTATGAGAGGGTGGTACTACCCCGGACGAGTCGACCCTTTCGTGCTGAAACTAGTAATAGCTTCAGCGTATTTGTACCACCTACCTACCTATATTTAATTGGTGTCACCTACATTCTAGTTTTTATAGTAGTAAAATTCATACAGGATTTGGCTACGATAGTACTATGGTCACATCTGTCTAAGAAGCAGTAATGCTCCTACTACAGTGATCTAATCTGAACGATGATACAGTTTGATATAAAATGCTGGTTCGAGATGTGCCAGCTTCTCCATCATTGTGATCAGTTTTTCACAGTACACATCTACAGTTATGCTCACCCCGTTTGGTAAGAAGCTGTGATGAATCATACCGGCGTTAGACCACCAAACAGTGACCATCACTTTTCTGGGGGTAAGTTTTCGTTTAGGGCATTGTTTAGGTGCTGAACCAGGATCCAACCAACTTTCTGAGCGCTTGCGATTATCAAAAAGAATCGATTTTTCATTGCAGGTAACAATGCGGTTCAAATTCCTTCACTTATGTGTCTGTTTAGCAGTGCAAGGCACGTCTCGACGCGTACTTCGCGCTGGCGATCATTGAGTTCGTGGGGCACCCATTTGTTAAGCTTTTTACCTTGCCAATTTGACGCAAATGGACCAATATTGTTTTGACGCTAACGTTGAAAGTTGCTGCTAATTTAAGTAGATTGAGTATCATCAGCTTCCATAATCACCTTTAATTCGTCATTGTCTACCAAAGTCTTCGGACGACCGCGAGGTTCATTTTTCAGGTCGAAATTCCCAGTACGGAAGCGAGCAAACCTATAACAGGTGGTGCGTTGGTTTTTAGTGTTAGCTCCGTAAACGTCGTTGGTGCCGCTTGTGCCGCGTTGCTGCCACGACGGTATTCATATTCCATAATTACTCGAATTTTTAACGTATCCATGATGACAAAAAAGATTGAAATGCGATGAAAATATAACACTAATCAATAAGCAAATGACTACTTTTGGAAAAAGAATTTCATGTTTTTAAAATAAAATTAATTTGAAATTAGAATTCTTAGCCAAACAAAAATTATTTTGATTTCAAATGGCCAGTACTGTAGAACGGCAATTTCATAGGTAAAGACCTATTGTTATCTATACTAATATCTAAAGCTAAAGAGTTTGTTTGTTTGGTTGGACGCGCTAATCTCAGTAACTACTGGTCCGATTTGAAAAATCTTTCGGTTTTAGATAGCTCATATCATCACGCTAAGACCAATAAGAGCGCAGCACCAATGAAGAATGTTCCAAAATCGGGGTATTTTTTCCTCTTGACAGCTTCCGCTGCGTGTTAGCGTCAGTCCAAAGTAACTATTCCACGCGAACAAAGTCCGGGCAGAGGTTATTAATTAGTTATATTATTTTGATAATATTATAAAGAGGTTAAAGTTCGTGAGGTTGTAGGGAGTAGGGATGGGGAGTCGGAGAAAAAATGGTCGAATGAAAACGTTTGTTACGAACGCTGCCTTAAGGTTGCGTTAATCGTTAACGATGAGAAATATATGATTGAGTTCTAGAAAAAAGTTGTATCTTGATAATTCCTATTGCCGCCCAACGAAGTGGACACGGGTCAGTACATTATAATTCAATTGACATGACATTTCAACTACATAAAACAAAATTAAAAAAACTGTAAACCGACTACGGAAAGAACACCAAATTGTAAAAACTTGTTAGTTATACCCTTATTAAGTAAGGTCAATCTTTTATAATTAAAATTCTCTATTAGTTTGATGTTCTTACACGGACCATAAAAACCAAACCAATTGATACCTTATTCATCAAAACCGGATGAATAGTTTAGGCGCTACGGAAGAATATATATTATTTACATATATAAATACATACATAAACTACTAACATCATAACTCTTTCTTTTGAATTCGCCATAGTCGGGTAAAAAACAAAGAAAAACGATCCATACATCGAAATAAAATTATAGTTTTAAATCTAATTGGCTACAGCTAACAAGCTTAAGGTGCAGACACTTTTGTCTCGAGTCCCCTGATTTCGTCGGATTAAGGACAGAGCTCTGAGAAGTTTCGTCGAAAGCTTTTCCTTGAATGGCTACGATCTAACTAAGACTGTTTTCGTCCATTTACTTGTGAAACATTCGTTACACTCTGTACATAATAAGTGGTACGGATTCGCTTTAGTAACGATGAATAAGGCCGTAGTAGAGTTCGGTTGGGTATTCAGGATTTCTTTGGAGCAATATAATATAATTTACTGTACATTTATTAACACCAATATTGTAAATTGTCTTTTAAATCAATATTGTAGTCTCGCTAAAGCAATACTGAAAATCAGGTGGTGTCGGATTATTGGATTGTATAGACAAAATGTATGGAATTTATGGAGGTTATACTGATACAGATGTACAAACACGGATCGAAAGAAAGGAGGGGTGAGACTCTACTATAATAACATTTTATAAAGCTATAAAATATTCGTTGATAGCGGTATTTGTACGTTCCATTTACTATGCAAAGATCTTAGATGCACAAGTAACTTGAAAAAAAAAAGTACGAAGGAAAAATAGTTTATTATTAGAACCAACAAAACAATTAAATTAAAGAAATTAAATACATGGAAATAAAAACAATGTTCAACAATTGGCAAACCCATTCGGCAAGTATGATGCAGTACAGGAGTACTGCAGCGCTAATTTTAGATGAGAGCGCATATGATATACGGATATTCTGTCTGTCATATTAATGGAACTAAATTAAAAAGAACAAACCTTAAGTTATAAACATAACGCATAACTGATCATCACATTATATATATAGGTACTGTCAATCATCTCAAATTCAAGACAAGTTTGTCTGCATCAATGCCTTAATCAAACTTATATAAAAGAACAATAATATGCAAGTTGTAACACACGTACACAATGGCACCTTAAAATAGATAGATGTTCGTAAATTTCAATTAGTGGGTTTGAAGATGCAATATGAGTGTTTAAAGCTTACTTTACTATACAATATTATATGCAAAATGATCCTAAATTCAACAAATTAGACACAGAATTCACTTGTAAAATGATTGCTCCACAGTCACGACCAGTCCGTGTAATAAAAGCGGACACAATTTCCACATCTGTATTCAATTCTGCAGAATTGCCGTGAACCCGAGACAATCTTGGCACGGGCTGGTGTAGACAATCTGGCGTAAGTGGAGGATCGAATGAGCTCTCCATATCTAAACAATAGGACTTGAAAACTTCAAGCATCCGAATTTGAATATGTTTTGACAATACGAATCGTAAATGTTAAATCATGAAATTAATTAAAATCGACAATTAAAAAATCTTATACAAAAGTTGAAATTTATATACGATCATAATATTCATATCATAATCATTTAATGCTAAATAACTTGTTATTTAAAAACCCAAGCGTTTTAAAAGTGACTTTAAAACTATCATATAGATTATAAAATAGTGTTTCATTTGAAGCGATGATTGCTTAGTTGGTAGCGTGTTCGGACACCGCGTCGATGTTCGTAAGTTCAAATCCTTGCAACTGACTCGGAGCTTGCGGTGAATCATCGTGATGAAATCATAGCACTTTTTTTTATGTCAAAAGGAGGCAAACGAACAGGTGGGTCACTTGATGTTAAGTGATCACCACCGTCCATAGACACTAGCAACACCAGGGAAATTGCAAGTGCATTGCTAGCCTGTGTATGGGGGAGGGGTAGGGAAGGAGAAAAGAGAATGAAAAAGAGGAGGGCCTCCGGCGCTCTCACTGACCGAACGAAACGCAACAATGCAAGCGCTGTTACTTCACTTCGGTGTTCTGTGAGAGGATGGTACTACCCCGGTTGAGCCGACCCATTCATGCTGAAACTAGTAATAGCTGCAGGTTTTTCTAAGTCTGCTTAGTAAGCTCTCAAGCTAACTTCCAGCTTGAAAATCTGTTATCTAGCACCTGTTTGTGTTCCGACAGCTGCACTCGAGAGTCAGTTTCCTCTAGGTTTAACATGTTTACTATCTTAGACCACGTCGGCATCCAAAACTAATACCTATAAAGTATCTAAAAAAAGATTAAAATAAATCATATTAATTGTCAACTCGCGGTGATCGAATTTTTTAAGGCAGATTAGATACCAATGCAGTGTCCGCTGGTTCTTTTACCGCGACGTCTTGGAAGCCGAGGGCGTAACCGTTATATGAGAACCGATTATTAACGATAAGAACCGAACTGTGAATATCCATGTTAATGTACCATGGAAAGCGCAAAGGAAGTAGTGGTATCCTAGTAGTTTCACCAGTTGAATATCAATCCGATGTCCGCAAGTTCGAACCCCGGTATGTAGCAACGCATTTTTCCTGATTCGCTTACATTTACTAAATTAAATTGATAACAGTATCGATTGACGGTGAAGAAAAGCATCGGGAGGAAGCTACTATTATTGTACTCGTATGTGGCAAGAACTGTGGATTTCTCGGAGTTTGAAATCGCCAATACGTCGTGGGCTGGCGTGGTGATTATGTCCATACCTTCCTTCGGAAAGAGGCTCCTGGCCCTGCAATGTGTCTCTTACAGGCTGATGATGATGTTGCAAACAGCTTAGTAGCTTGGCTGGCTCCCATCCCACGTGATGTATAGGAGATTTGTTTAAGCTTACCTTTTACAAAAATTGGATTTTTTTACATTATACACATACGTGTTTGGTCCTTTATTCAAAAACATTTCGTAGAGCCTATTAAAAGACAGATATCTACCCTCAAGTCTTAAGAGTGGAAGATATACGATTCTGAATAATTATTATACATGTTCGTAGATTAAACAATAAAATAGGTAATGATATTGAACAGTGTAGTCGTAAAACCAAAATGGATAAGTCACTGAATATTTTAGGCTCTATCTCACAGTCAATTAGTAAAAGTAGTGAGTAAAATTGAAATAAAGATTGGATTACCTCTCTTTTTTTGCTTATTTTGCAAAACTGGCTACAAAAGACATTACGTCCTGTCGACTTTGAAATAGTGAAGTTCTTACAAATGTGACCTAGTAGATGTAAAACTAACGTGCACATCATCATCATCATCATAGGCTTTTTCATCTGTAACAGATGATTTAAGTAGCATTCTGGCGGCACTTTCGTAAATGGCTGACATGACCGATCCGGGAACAAATCGCTCGGCCGCAAATTTGGCAAGTATGTACATCTGTACCCCCAGGTGGACGTGGGTAGGAGGCCTGCTCGTACCGCCTCATACGTTTTTCTTCCAATTGCCGAAACCAAGTCTTGTCGTGCTTTAATTGGCCTTCGTAAATTAGGCGACACCATTTAGCCCGGTCCAAGACTAGCTCCTCCCATTGGCCGCTTGGGATATTGAATGTAGCCATGTCACGTTTAGTGCAATCCTTAAAATGAAGCATAGGACGGCCCAACAGACCTCTTTGCATGTGCAACCTCTCCAAGCAGAATTTGTCTTGGCAAACGAGTTCGTTCCATTCGATGCACGTACCCTAACCAACGCAGTCGTCTCTTTTTGAGAATAGCGGTAATGCTAGGAAGCTGTGCCTTACTCACGATGGACTCATTTATCACAATATACGAGAGATTACAAATTTAAATGGGATCTAAATCAATAAGCAACTAGTTGACCCAGCCACGCATTGTTGTGGCTCAGTTAGAGAAAAAGAAAATCAAGGTTATAACGTGGCGCCATCTATGAGATATCTATAACAGTCGGTCATACAGTTTCCTATCAACAAGCTAATTTAAAGCGTCATCTGTTCGAGATTGGTGAAACTTACAATTAATAACAATAATCAACATCGACAATCATTCAATTTGTAATTAGGCCATCATTAATCGAAATATAAATTATCATATCCCTCAAGTGGGCCAAATATACATAAATGCCAACTTTCATGGAGATCGGTTGAGTAGTTTCGGAGTTCACTGTGAATAAACATCATGACACTGAATTTTTCTATATTTAGATACATTTTTTTTTCAATTGACATGTTGTTACGGCTAAATAGGGCTAATACCGATTACGTGTAATGTCTGCACTAAGCATATTGTAATGAAAACTATAACTGAAGATATATTAGTGGTCAAAGATTATTAAAATAAGATGTAATTAGAGAAATAGATATACAGAGGGCAAAACAAAACAAAACACGACATAGCGCAGACTGTAACTAGTTTGTCAATTTATCTTTTTGTTAACCAGAATGAATTGTATTTAAATAAAATACCAAATTGAATTAATTTAACCTACTTACAAAACTGTTGCGCTTCGCAGCTATTCAATTTCTTGTGTTGCATACATTTTTAAATAACTCATAGTTAACAATTAACTTTATTAAGCAAGTATACTAAACCGGTATATATCTAACTGTAAACTTAATTTAGGTCAAACGTTTTTACTATTTGAATTTATTTGGTGATAAGCATTTCTTGATATTTTATGATCATATAAATATTTTACTTATAACTATCATATATCCGTGGCTTTGCATTAATGTAGAATCAACTCATCCCTCGTCCTAATATTTACGTGAAAGGTACCCTATATTCTTTTGTTTTCCTAATACAACGTGTATGCAAAATTACATAGTGGCCGGTTGAGTAGTAAAGATGTGAAAGCGTAACAAACAAACAATTAAACCCAAAATTGCTTTTATAATATTAGTTAGGATTGTCAATGTGAATTAAAAGGAGAAACAGACGGTTTACCGTTTAGTTTCATTAAATAAACGTTGTCAAAAATAATTAGTTGCTTTATTAAATTATTAAACAGGTTTTAACACTTCTGATCCTCTTTATTAACAATCTTTAACTTTATAATTGAACCTTCGTATTACAATAATTTTACACTTAACGATTGCCCG
Source organism: Antheraea pernyi (assembly GCA_015888305.1). Classification (NCBI taxonomy): domain Eukaryota; kingdom Metazoa; phylum Arthropoda; class Insecta; order Lepidoptera; family Saturniidae; genus Antheraea; species Antheraea pernyi. The sequence goes on along the minus strand of MU158806.1, from coordinate 182,568 downwards.
GTAGTTTATATATAATTATGAGTAAATTCCACATAAAACAGGCTACTAAAAAATTTGATAGGACTGTTTCATTACATACATATTACACTATGGCAGTAAACATGCTAGAGGTAATAATGTGGAAAGTGTTTTATATATTTCCCAAAGCTCATAAATCGCTTTCCTTTTATGTCTGTACATTAATACGTATACCAAATAAAACTTATGCACATAATTATATTGATATAACGTATATTCATTCATAATTCATTAATTCGTCATAAAAATATATTAAATTCAGCATGTTTTAATCTATCTATACATCTATGTATGCATCGCGACCTTATCTCACCATTTACGAGTGACTGGCTTTCAAGTACAAGTGGAAAAACCCACCGATAGGTGTTTGGCCGAAATTGAGAATTATAACCTTGTGGAGTCTAATCCGCTCCACTGGAAAACGCTCCACTTATGGTAATTACGCCAAGGGCTAACCGTGACGTATTACCACCACCACGCTAAGATAATCCGCGCGCCGCCCGCGCACCACCCGCGGGGCGGCCGCGGCCGGACACACCACTTCGCGGAGCGCATCGTGCATGGCAGACGTACTGTTATTTATTATCTCTGTAATTTTTATTTTCTATTACAATACTTTTATAAAGTTCAGTGTAGTTTTAACATATCCTACACATTACATGTGGAGGTGTGAACTAACATCCCCCACATATTGGTGACCCCGAGAAAAAAAAACACGTGGTTGTTGGGTTGTGGTCCAAGAAAATAATATTTAATTTTGGTGAGCATTTTAATTTATAATTTTTTAAACATGAGTATGGATAATAAAGAAGAGGTCCAGAGGGTTGGCGTCAGGATACCACCTTTTTGGCCAGAAGAACCTGCAATTTGGTTTGCCCAAATTGAGGGCCAATTTATGCTTTCGGGCATCACAAAGGACGATACAAAGTTCTTCTATGTTGCGTCAAATTTAGACCCTATTTACGCGAAAGAGGTGAAAGACATTATAATAAACCCTCCAGCTACAGATAAATACCTCAAATTAAAGTCTGAATTAATTAGACGACTTTCAGCATCTAAAGAAAAAAAAGTAAAGCAGTTACTGATGCATGAAGAGTTAGGTGATCGGAAGCCATCACAATTTTTGAGACATCTAACCGACCTGGCAGGTCCGGATATCCCTGCCGATTTTGTCAATACAATCTGGTCAAGCAGATTGCCCCAGAATATCCAGACAGTCTTAGCTTTCCAGATGGACTTACCGAACGACAAGCTTGGCGATCTAGCGGATAAGATTTATGAGATTGCCCCACCCTCTCCTCAAGTGGCCAGTACGTCAACTGCATCGCAGCCTTCCACTTCCAGTACAGAGATGGAAAAACACATCAGTGAGCTGACGAAACAGGTAGCACTACTCACTCGGAGGCTTGATGAGAGATGCTGCACACACTCACACTCCCAATCAAAGTCACGCACGAGAAGTCGCTCCAGTAGCCGTGCCAGATCGAGACCTAGGCAACCACCTCACAACCATCCACACTGCTACTATCACTATACCTATGGAGACAAGGCCAACAAATGTAAGCAACCCTGTACGTACAATTCGGGAAACGCTCAGGGCGGTCGGCAGTAGCGGCCAACGGCTGCCCTACATCTACAGGCCGTCTATTTGTCACGGATCGTAGCTCTAAAATACAGTTTCTGGTAGACACAGGATCTGATTTATGTGTTTACCCGCGATCGGCTATGAAGACGCCCTGTGTAAGGTCGAAGTACGATCTCGTCGCTGCCAACAATAGTGTCATCCACACTTATGGTCCTGTGAATCTTCACTTGAATTTCGGGCTTAGACGCGATTTCCAGTGGAAGTTCACCATTGCAGACGTCAACAAACCAATCATTGGTGTTGATTTTTTAAGCCACTACCAACTTCTTGTGGACTGCAAAAACCAGCGATTGATCGACAACCTTACTTCACTTACAGTTTCAGCACTTTCCCCTAGTCTGCCATGTGATTTCGCTTCTGTAAAATCAGTTACTGGTGAAACTGTATTTCACGAGATTCTTAAGGAATATCCAGATATTACCAGACCAGCAGGTATTCAGACCTTGCCTAAGCACAATACGCTGCATCACATAAGGACGACGAGCGGACCTCCAGTTTCCTGCAAGCCTCGACGCCTAGACCCTACTCGTCTACAGGCAGCTAAGAAGGAATTCGAAGAGTTACTCGCAAATGGAGTAGCTCGTCGCTCTGAGAGTCCATGGTCCTCTGCTTTGCATATGGTACGCAAGAAAGATGATAGTTGGAGACCTTGTGGCGATTACCGAGCGCTAAATGCCAGAACCATTCCGGATCGCTACCCAGTTCGTCACCTTCATGATTTTTCTCATCAGCTATCTGGATGCTCCATCTTCTCGACCATCGATCTTGTGAAAGCTTATAACCAAATAGCGGTGAACCCGGAGGACATATGTAAAACTGCAATCACGACGCCATTTGGTTTATATGAATTCAAATACATGACATTTGGACTTAGGAACGCAGCTCAAACCTTTCAGAGATTTCTGGATGAAGTTTTGTTAGGTCTAGACTTTGTATATGGATTCATCGACGATATCCTAGTCTTTTCATCTTCACCAGAAGAACATAAGTCTCATCTGCGTCAACTATTCCAACGTCTCAAAGACTATGGTATTTTGATAAACACTTCCAAATGTTGTCTTGGCCAATCAGAAGTGACATTCTTGGGCTATAAAGTTTCAGCTGACGGTACCAGACCTTTGGAAAGTAAAGTTCAAGCCATTGAGGAATTCCCCGTTCCTAAGACAATCAAAGAACTCCGAAGATTCTTAGGGATGCTGAACTTTTACCGTCGCTTTATACCTAAAGCCGCACACTATCAAGCACCTCTTAACAATGTCTTCGCTGGAAGTAATGTCAAAGGTTCCCATCCAGTTTCCATGACTACTGAAATGCTTCAAGCTTTTAAAAATTGCAAGCTTTCATTATCACGTGCGACGCTTCTTGCTCATCCATGCCCTTCTGCTGCTTTAGCAATTGTCACAGACGCATCTGAGTCTGCCATTGGAGCGGTATTGCAACAAAAAGTTGATAATACTTGGCAACCGCTAGCGTTTTACTCGCATAAATTGAATGCAGCTCAGAAAAAGTATAGCCCTTATGATCGTGAGCTGTTAGCGATTTATGAAGCCATCAGATACTTCCGTCATATGGTCGAAGCTCGCTACTTTACGATATTCACAGATCATAAGCCACTAACTTATGCTTTCTCTATGAGTCGTGACAAGTGTTCCCCAAGACAGTATCGTTACTTGGACTATATAGCACAATTCACCACAGATCTAAAATATATACGTGGTCAAGATAACGTTGTAGCCGACGCATTATCTCGTGTGGCAGAGATCACTCCTACAATTGATTACGAAGACCTTGCACGATCTCAGAAAGATGATCTCGAGCTACAAAAACTTCTGCAAGATGGTTCTGCTCTTAAATTAAAGAAGATACGAACTGCATATAGCAAATCAGCAGTGTACTGTGATACTTCGGTACAACCACCTCGCCCGTATCTTACTGCAAATTTCAGAAGACAAGCTTTTGATGTCCTACATAAGTTGCATCATCCTGGACGATCAGTTTCAGTACGGCTGGTCAGAGAACGCTTCGTTTGGCCAGGGATTCGTAAGGACTGCAGAGAATGGGCTCGGCATTGTTTGGAATGCCAAAGAAGCAAAGTTACCAAACACACTGTTTCCCCCCTTTCCTCTTTCCTTACTCCTTCATCAAGGTTCACTCATATCCACCTCGACATTGTTGGACCTTTAACCCCTTCTTCTGATTTCAGGTATTGTCTCACGGTAATCGACAGGTTTACTCGATGGCCTGAGGCGATTCCGATGACAGAAATCACTGCTGAAGCCAGCGCATCTGCTCTGCTGTCTGGTTGGATAGCTAGATTTGGCTGTCCGACGCGTATCACGACAGATCGTGGTCGGCAATTTGAGAGCCACCTTTTCAAGGCTTTGACGACCTTGCTCGGTGCCCGTCATTTCCGAACCACTGCATACCACCCAGCTGCGAATGGTATCATCGAGCGTCTACACCGCCAGCTCAAGGCAGCTATAATGTGCCACTCTTCTTCTCAGTGGATCGAAGCGCTTCCACTGGTACTTCTTGGCATGCGTAGCTCTTGGAAGGACGACCTACAACGTTCCTCAGCTGAGCTCGTCTATGGTGAGCCACTTCGTCTTCCCGGTCAATTTTTATGACCCAAAGATGACTACACTGTAGAAGACATAACACAGTATGCAACTCGTCTCTGCGCGTACATGGCAAAACTCACTCCAAGACCAACGTCATAGCATACTAACTCGCCATTCTACATACCACGTGATCTGAACTCCTGCACGCACGTATTTTTGCGACTAGATCACGTCAGAAGCTCGCTAGAACAACCATATCTTGGTCCCTTCAGAGTTCTAAAAAGGCAACAAAAATACTTTACACTGGAAGTAAAAGGGAAGACCACCAGTGTTACTGTGGATAGGCTAAAACCCGCCTACACTATGAAGGAAGTCCATGTTCCAGTTACCACTTCGTCTGCCGCAACAACTGCTCCTGTAAAAAGAACCCGCAGTGGACGCAGAATTATTCCACCAAATTTTTATCGCCCGTAGTTACGGTCTGAGCGGGGGAATAATGTGGAGTCTAATCCGCTCCACTGGAAAACGCTCCACTTATGGTAATTACGCCAAGGGCTAACCGTGACGTATTACCACCACCACGCTAAGATAATCCGCGCGCCGCCCGCGCACCACCCGCGGGGCGGCCGCGGCCGGACACACCACTTCGCGGAGCGCATCGTGCATGGCAGACGTACTGTTATTTATTATCTCTGTAATTTTTATTTTCTATTACAATACTTTTATAAAGTTCAGTGTAGTTTTAACATATCCTACACATTACATGTGGAGGTGTGAACTAACATCCCCCACAACCTTCTACGCAGGTTTTAGAAAAAGAAATCTCTAGAAAGCAACATTATATCCCCGTAAATAGTAAAAGACCTCAATCTTAAATTAGCAATCCTATGTTTTAAGCTAAGTAAAATCAGTTATATTTCTTTTGTAAATAGTGTTAGGGTCTACAAAAAATCCAAACCATATTAGTTTTACCGGATAGTAGGTTCAAGAACTATGTCAAGCTGGTAATAACACTCCTTTCTATAAATCAGCTAAAAATATTGGGACTATAATGTAAGTTCAAGCACCTATACGTAGCTGGAAATAATACTCTGCTACTTTTCAGGACATCTGCTAAAACTATTGTGACCAAAATGTCTTGCATAAAAATATATACAATGAAAATATAACACCAGTTTCTTGCCGGTTCTTCTCAGTTACTGATCCTGTCTAGGATAGTCGATAGAAAAGATGGTTTAGTGATTATCCCGTATATTCCCTCAAGAAAAAAATTGGTTAACAAATCTGTACGTGTTAGTATTTTATTACATTACACGTTTAATTACTACGCCGCATCACACTTTCACTTCGTTCTCACATAGGGTACTTTATTGCTTACATTTTGTGTGCTAACTGCAAATCTCCCGTATCTTGAGCCGTGATGTTAACTTATAACGTTGCTCAATAAGCAAGCTATTAAAATGGAAAAAGAGATTTTTTTATATTAAAAGCATGCAAACGAACAGGTGGGTCACCTGATGTTAAATGATCACCACCGTCGATACTCACTAGCAACATCAGGGGAGTCGCAACTGCGTTGCCAGCCTGTGTATGGGGAAGGGGCTAGGGGTAGGAAAAGGCGGAAGGGAAAAGGAGAAGGGGGTGGGCCTCTGGCGCTCTCACTGACCGAACGAAACGCAACAATGCAAGCACTGTTACTTCACGTCGGTTTTCTGTGGGTCGGGTGAAACTACCCCGGGCGAGCCGACCCATTTATGCTGAAACTACTAATAGCTACAGCGTGGCTCTACCACCTACAAATACAAATACGTTCATATGTGACTGATAGTTCCTGAGATTTGCACTTTCATACAACCAAAAAACACGCGAGTTTTCTGAGCTTTATAATAATACTAACGGGCCAGGCGGATGTCGTCCTTCCTTGATTATAAAAAAAAACAATTGTGAATTTAAGTCATTATTGAAGCCACCTGAACACTCACAAAAAAATCATCAAAATCTGTGCAGAACAGTAGGAGTTCAGTCACATACATATAAAATTATATATAAAAATTTTAGTATAGATTATCGAGATACTTAATATATTTTTGAATTAAATAATTTATTAAATAAATATACATAGCACTGAAGTTTGCATGAAGATATTTATATAAAGAATGAAAAAAAAGAAAGAAAGATATATTTATTCAATACATACAACACGTACTTACAAGAATATACATAAGGCTATATAAACCTAAAAAAAGGATAGCAGACTACACTTGATATAAAAAAAAAAACAAATTACTCACAACAGGCGAAATTCTGTGTAACGGCAAAATTAAAACATGAGTTCTCGCATGCAAGGGTTCAGCTTTAATTAAAATACCTCGGATGTTTTTGTTTTTTTTTTATTCTCATGGTTGCTTATTTACTTGACGATATGTGGAGACGTGTTCAAAAATGTAGACCAATTATGAGCTATTATTTTGAGAACTACTAACTCGTATACTATTTGTAAATAAAACGCAGAAAGCAATCTATTTTCTGACAACCATACGCGTACGACCCTTGAATCTATCGTAGTGTAATCTAGCATAGCATAACATAGGATGCGAATCCACGATAGCGTTTCACATGCCATAGTAGCAATATCCAGACACACCAACACCTGTGTCTACTTCGGCCTGTGGACGCTCAAGCGCAGGTCATTATCAATAATTTTAAAATGGCTATAAAAGATGATAATGAAACTTTTTTTTTTTTTTAACGTGGGGAAATCCCTTATGTGTTATGTCCGAGTCGCACGGACTAAAACCCCACGGTGTACCGACAGACCGTTTTGTGGGGGCGGCAAGGGATCTTTCAAGCTAATCAATCTTATAGAGCCCCCCGACCCATCCCCTCAGGTCCGGCTACAATGATAATGAAGCTGCCATGAAGTCAACAATCTCAGTTAAAAATGGGAAAATATTATAGTTTTTAAAACGGCTTTAACATTAAAAAATTAACCGAAAACAAAAAAAGTGCAGGTCACGAGTCCCCAGAAATAAAAAAAAGCATAAAGGTAGACTAGGATCTGGAGAAGAACATGTTTTTTTTAATACTAAGAATGTAACAAAGAAGATGTATCATTTAACAGATGCTTCTAACTCACTCTGTTATTTGTTACTGAATTTAGTTTTAAAATCTTTGAATATGAAAACAAAGCTCGTAGACGTTAACGTGACTATATAAATAACACCATCATCGGTAAATTTTATACGCGAAATAAAGTTTTAAGAATACTTATTCAGGCGAAATCTAGCACGATCTGCGAACGCATTCGAATCGCTCCTCAGTTCAAATATTTGCTCAAACATTCCTTATTGGGCATCGGCAGGCAAACATGCGACAAGAATCGTCGACGTCGCGTCCACGATCAAACACCCCGCATCGCTTCGCTTACACAGGGCTGCCATAACTTCCCTACAATAATCTACATGAGCTCTTGAACACTACCATCAATTAGATTACAACTTTTATGTTATTGTTATTTTTATTTATTACTAGCTGTGACCGCGAATAAGTCCACGTGGAACCTAATGTAAAAAAAACAGTGACTAATGAAGTCATCTGAATGTATTAGTCCATTTATTTATCTACTTTTCTCTCGTACTTACGCCGCGTCGTCATTAAAATTACAATAACTTTTGATGGAGTTGACTGATTTTAATGGAACAAAGAAAAGAGTTACTCTCGAGTATATGCTTTATGATTTTCTTGTAGAGGTTTTATTGTGAACTCAGTGCTTTAGCAGTGATGCGTGTTCATACAAACAGATAGACAGACATTTCTAAAAATGATTCAAATGTATTCTATTACATATTTCTAGAAACCTGCAACAATTTTCATGTTGAATTAAAATTATGTTAAACTATTTTCCAAATTAAAACGTGGCGCCATCTATGAGATATCTATAACAATAGGTCCTACACTTCGCTAACAACAAACTAATTTAAAGCGCCAATTATTCGAGACTGATGAAACTTACGATTATTAACAAATAAACAACATGGACAATAAATTATTTTGTAATTAAAAAATACTGAAGCCATTAATCGAAATATAAATTATCCTATATCTCAAGTTGGACCAAATTATATAAATACCAACTTTCATGAATATCGATTAATTACTTTCAGAGTTCAACATGAAGAAACATCATGACACCAAGTTTTTTATATTTAGATTTTATTTTTGGTAATCAATCTTCTAGTAGATTACTACTACCACTGTCGAGTAGGTAATGTATAATACAAGTTTCTTGCGTACGTTTCAATGAACTAACAAGATGGTGGCCGTCTTGTTAGAATTTCTCAGGGAATTTTTGTGGCAAGTCAGAATCCATGCTCTGTGGTATTACTTCGCATTCACTTTACTTGTGCACAATAACCAAACGATATTACGTAAACCACCACCAATATTACAAAATATAGAGACAAATATCACAAGATTATGAATAAAATATAAAAACTTCAATGTCGTAATTATTATTAGTAATTCTAGTATCACCTTATTATATGTATAGTATACATTTCTGTTCTACTCGCAATAAACTCAAAAACTACTGAACGGATTTTCATGCGATTTTCATCAGTAGATGAAATAATTCATGAGGACAGTTTCAGTATATAATTTGTCAAGGTTTTTTTACTATCAGGTCCCCCAGGAAAGTATAAACAAAAACATTCGTTATCGGACCGTAAAGTAAAGATTTGGTTTCCTTTTTTCATTAGTATACTTGAAAGTGTTGAAAAATAAGCCTACTCGAGTTTATTACATTTTTTTCGCAAATAATAACAATTTTCATTATTTATAAAGTAAAAAAAAGAAACAAATAATATATACAGCAACCCTAAACCGTGGCAATTCAAACAAGGTGCCTCGTTTGATCCGCTGCCAACACGCCCCTGTACTAAACTAAACCGGATTTAAGCCTTTGAACGTAACGAATTTTAAATATGGGTAGTTAGCCGGCTGATTTGCTAAAGAGGAACCGAAAATGCCGAAGCCGATTTGATTTATTCCTATTTTATAAAGTTTCCAAAGCGGTACAAAGCGTACCAGCTCATTAAAACATTCGAGGAGCGTTTACTTAGGTGTCTTTGTTTTGGTCAAAAATTTTAAATTCAAGACTAGTACTAGCGGTATTAGCTTCATCGGTATTTGAAAATTTAAGAGGGGTAGAACTGTGTCACAGCCAGTTACGACCACCAAACTAACTAATCTTCATACCTTGTATGTATATACCGTAAGCAAACAAGCGAATAAACTTTCGCATTATAATATAATCAGATAAATAACTAAGTAAGCATGAGAATTTGGAGAAATTGTAGAATGTCGGTACGTCTGTAGGCTGTCTAGCATTGAGCTTTGTTTCTTGTGACCCGATCATTTACCATTAAAACTGTAGGCAAAAGATTGCGTTGAATAAGAATAAAATACAAGCAGACCGTCTACAAGGAAAGAAACTAAACACGAGCGAAATGGCAGGTAAAGTAACATTTTTCTAATAGTTTATATATTTAAATTATGATATGGTCTAAGATAGTAAAAACGCCAAACCTATAGAGGACTGACTCTCAAATGCAGCTGCCGGAATATACCAATAGGTACTTGGTGACAGATTTCCAACTTGAGGGTGGTTTCTAGCTTGTCTGTCGAAGCTAGAAAAACCCCTACGACCATACTATGGTATGATCATGATGTTTTACATCAGCGCGCGCTCCGATTCAGTTACAAGGACTCAAAGCTACATCCATCGACGCTGTGTGGATACGCTATCAACTAAGAAATCATTATATACACAACTAGCGGCTCGTCCCGGCTTCACACAGGTGGACATTTATATTTTGAACATTTTTGCCCCCCTCTCGGTACGTTACCCGCTGTGGCCGGCGGCGTTTTATCTCTCTTTTAATATTTTGTTTAGAATGTCATTTTTAAATTCGCAATATCTTTAATTGGAATGTCCGATTTGAATAATGCGAAAAGTAATCTATAGCCATTGAAACAGTATTGAACATGAAGTAATTTATTTGAATAATGATTTCAATACAAAGGCATGGGATATATGGTCTGATTTTGGTCGGCATTACTATCATCTTTTAAAATGTAAAATGTACATACACTAGTTGGGTATATGGTATCCCGATTTTTTTTGGAAATATTGATATGTTCCTTAATATTGAAGTTATACTTCTTTTGGCGCGAGAGGAAAAATTCTGAGAGTACATTTTTACGATGCGCGCGCACACCGTTACGAAAAAGCGACACCCTGAAGTTAGCTATAGTCAACTTTTTCTATTATTAGTGTCGTTTTTTCGACAAACGTAGAATAAGGCGAAAGATAACATATTTGAAAATATTTTTATCTTGTTACGCCAAAGAAGTATAACTTCTAACGCGTGTAAATAAGTACACACACACTTTTTTTGTAGGACACTTTATTATTCTGTCATCAATTGTTTCCGCAATGTATGCGATGAGAAACATTTTATGGCTAATTTTCATACACCTTGGTTATATTATTCAAATTTTATTTGAGATCCCTAATTTTTTCTAGTAACAAATATAGCTTATGGTAGTCAAGAATAATGTAGCATTTTAACGAAGAAAGAATTTTTGACATCGGAGCAGTAGTTTTTGAGTTTGTTCGTTACAAACAGACAAAAATACAAATCTTTTCTGTTTATATAATAATACTACCTGACCCGAGTACGCGAGTCGCCTTAGCTCCAGTATTACATGTTGAGTTATGATAAACTATTTTCAAAATTGAAAGAGGCACTATCTGATGCATCATCATGAGATATCTATAATAGTCGATCCTCCAGTTCCCTGTCAAAACACTGATTTAAAGCGCCATCTGTTCGAGACTAAGTTACATTAACTTACAATTAATAACAATAATCAACACTGACAATCAATTAATTTGTAATAAAAAAATGCTGAAGCCATTAATCGAAATATAAATTATTCTATCTCTGAAGTTGGACCAAATTATACATAAATAACAACTTACACAAGGATCGGTTAAGTAGTTTCAGAGTTCATCGTGGACAAACATCATGACACTGAATTTTTACATATTAAAATAGATTAGTATAGATGAAGTCATCGCTTAAAAACATAAAAGGCGCTCCCACGCGGCCACGGACCAATCAATACGAAGGCAAAGAAAAGCAAAGAGACATCACAAAAATAAATTGAATATAACATAAACCGAATAAAATATGTCGTACAAAAACCAAATATCCGAGGACAATATCGCCGAGGCCCGATACCCTTAGAATAATCGAATTTGAGGCAAAGTTTTTGCTTCAACTTTCGACCCCGGAGAAAATATTATGTAAATACGTTGGCCGATAACATTCTCAATACCCTTCCATGGAATCAAAGGTCTACGAGACTCGAATCGTGTAAAAAAAACTTAATATTATAGAATTGTTCCCCGTATAATAATATTATGATGATATGTAAATACACTTTTCTTTCTGTTTTCTTTACAATTCTTCGAGTTTTTCCTACTAAGAAAGCTAACTTTTGACGTCACTTTTGTCTGTAGTTTTATGACAGTTACTAGTGTGTGTGTGTGCTATAGTCTGACCGCAACCAATGTACCACGCCTTAGGTATGCGCGGAGAGGTAAGGAGTAGGAAAGTAAGAGCATGAACTCACATGAGATTCGTAGTGTGAGACAGATCTTAAGATATCAAAGCACATTTTTTTTAAAGTGTATATTTACGAGTGTAATTATATACAATCCTTGATTTTGTCCAATATGATATTTAGATAAGTATAAATAAAGAACTAATATAAATGAAATGAATCTTTAATTCTTGGATATATAAAATCTTAACGCAAAACGTATATGTTTAGATATTTTATCTCAAGTGCGTCTAACGCAGACGTCCTCCCCGTCTTGCGGCGCACGTGCCTCCCCTCCCCTGTCAGATGTCATCTCAGTATTCGCACGTTTTATAAACATATCATTTTTCAAACAATCCATCAAATCAAATCAAATAAAAAATACTTTATTCGATTTAGGCCCTAATAAGGCACTTATGAACGTCAAAGACTACTACCGGTTCGAAAAACAACCCAGTCATCGAGAAGAACCGGCAAAAAACTCGATCTGGTACATTTTTTTAACATATATTTCCAATACATTATACAATGCTTTTAGTGGATGCACAGAGAGGAGTCAATTCCAGACATCACTATCATTCACATACTGATCCACTCTATAATATCCTTTTGAAACTAAAGCCCGTTTGACATTGCGCTTAAATTTACAGTCCGGCAAATCGGTAACATGCTTTGGGACTTTATTGTAGACCCTAACACTATTACCTAAAAAACTATTACTGGTTTTGCTAAGTCTGAAACATGGGACCACCAGTTTATTACAGTTTCTAGTATTTAGATTATGCCGGTCTTTTACTAAATTCAGTTTTTCAAAGTTTTTCCGGACATACATTAAATTATCAAGAATGTATCCATCCACACTTTTTTCGATCTTCCTCTACTCCTATATACATCCACCTTCATATTCAAAACTTTTCTAATGACATGGTTTTCATCTCTCTCCATAACATGGTAACCTATTACAAACACCTTACCGTAACCTATTACCATTTACTGTCAATACAGGTAAACTCAAATAAATCACTACATATTATAAAAGAAAGTCATCTGCCACGTCTTTCTGTTAGCGATAAATTTAAAAACTAATGACCGGACTTTAATGCGGTTTTTACACTAGTAGGTAAAATTATTCATGAGGACGGTTTCAGTATATAATTTGTCAGGGGTTTTTTTTTAAATTATCAGTATAAATATGACCATTGCATACGATACTGCATCTAACTAACATAGATATTTACAGTTCGGTTCTTCTCGGTAATAGTCGATTCTTTTAGAGAGACCGATTAACTCTCGACTACCAACACCTCGCACAGTACCACACTGACTTTCTAATCTACGATTGGTGAGGTAAATGCTCAGCTCATAAAGATCAAAGCGCGATGACAGATAGCTTATAAATCTTCTGCTATAAGTAGTCTTTAGAATATAAAAACATATTTTTCACATATGTTTGGTAGTTCTGGAGATTATTTTCAAATAATAATCACTTGAGTATAACAACTACCGTCTTAGTAAAGATGAAGACAATTATATTTACTTTATTTCATTGTTTGAACCATTCTGGAATTATTCCCAGATATCACAAACCAATATGTGGTATTATAAATAATACGATGGCTCATCGAAACGTGGGAAAAACTCAGTCAGTTAGGCTCAGCAGCCGCGTGGTCGACTCCTACAAATCAGTCGTGTTTTACACGGGATTTATTCAAGCTTAATAAACTTTTTTTCTCGCGGGGGAATCCTCTTGGAGTTCTACCAAGCCGGGCAACATAGGTGAGAATGCCAGATTTGTGCTGACTAAGCCCCCTTGGTGTTCTTCTTGCACCATTTAGCCGGGTGGAACTGCCTTTGCAATACTTTTACCGGTCCGGCAGGTGTTAGCCCCTCAACAGGGCCCCGACTTGTGGTTTGAAGAGGGAAGGGCTTGGTTAACGAACTGGTGGGAGGCGCAATGAACACTAATGTGCCTTAACCACATAGGCCTGTGTAAGAGTTGTCAGAGCGACGAACATGCACGTGTCCAGCGCCCGCAGGCCCGCAAGCTTAACAAACCGTGTTGACTGTAACAATTAATCGTATTTCGTAACTCTCAAGGATTCTAATGTGCTACAAGAATATATATTGGTACGCATGTCCCCGCCTCATAGTCCAATTCATTAATGGTGCCCTGGGGGAGGGAATAACGTCTCTATTTTTCTTCGCACCTACCTATCCGAATGCCTTATTTATGAGTCTGCAGGGCGTTTTCACTGTCACCATATAAGGAACATCAGTATGTCAACCAGGATCTGCTTCTTCCAAAATTTACTACTATCATTATGTAGTAAGATTTTGTTTATATTTTAAATAAAATGATGGCCACACTAAGGCTGTTGATAGATGTTTAAGAGTAGACACAAAAAAATAAATCAGATATTGGTTTGATTTCTCTACACTTATGCTTATTACTAAAATACGTAAATATTACGACAATAATAAAAATAATAATCTCGAAAAGAAATTGATTTGTACATCGTCAACAAAAAATGGCAATAAATATTGAATCTTTTAATAACAAAAAAAGATGAAGAAGAGCCTAGAAAAATTGTAAAGCATCTACTTGACCTCAAGGTCAAGGTCAACCGTGACTCCACGGGTTATATTGTTCTGCACATTACTAACTTTTGAGTTGTATGTCTTTTAGAGTCATATTCACATTAAGGAATCAGATTAAGCAATATTTGTACATTTTAAAATTGTTATAATCACAATTGGTAAGTTTAAATGAAGTGAATTTCTTTGAGCAGCTTATATAACAATACATGTTTACGTTGGTTTTTCTGTTCTTTAAGACTTTCCAAGAAAAGTTGTGTTACCGTATCACTTACCTATACGATGTATCTACTAAGACAAATCTGTTTATGTAATGGTTCCAATCTAGTTTACACGCTTTCCGAGAGTGTATCGCAAGGGTAAAATGTGACACAATAATATCATTATTTTTCAATAATATTTTTCAATCCGAAGGAATAAAACAGAATTATAAGCGTCACGAGACTTCAGCAAATATATGTATTGTAAAACACAAAATTAAACTAAATTCAAATCTAACTTAATTAAATTAACTGAATGCAATAATAAAACCTGGAATTAAAAATACATCATAAATTTTATAATTTTTATGATACTAGATCTGGTCTTAATGATTTCATTGCTGCGTAAACTGCCTCAATGAAAACTTAGTTGGTCAGTTAGATTTCGTCGAAGCCACATGCGACAGTTGCGTGCACTTGCTTTCTTTGCCAGCCCTCCATTGGGACAGAGGTCCGCTGAGAGAGTCCTCCTTCTGCGAGAAAGTTATTTGTGCGGTAGCGAGAGATTATTCCCCACCGTCGCGGCCTGAATGCGGTGCTAATCTTCCCACGCAGCACACTCCGATCGAGTATGTTGCAGTATGTCTCGCTCAACACTGCACTCAATACACTCAGAGGTTGGCCTCTGCGCTCATTTCCGGGCAGATACCAGTAGAAGCATCCGCGCCCGGTTAGCAGTTCATTCTCTCTCTCAGGACCGGGCGAATGATATCAATACTACATCTACATGCTTAATGTGCCCCCGATATCGATTTCTGAAAAATACTAAGCTTAAATTCAAATACACAAGCAGTTGTCGATGTTGTTGACTATTAAAAAATGTAGTATGAAGAAACGATGCTCAGTTTTATTTATTCATTCGAGTCAATTAAATGTATAGACTGAATGTTTAGACAGTAGCAATTTTTATGGAGGATACTTTGTACTCGATTCTCGTTCTAAATCAATTTAAAAAATAGGTGCTTAATATTTGACCTAATTATCTAGAATAAACAAAAACTATGCACAATGCCCTACGCGTTTATGTTAAAGCACAGCGTCAATGGCCGTCGGATGATTTCACTTTCATCTGAAAGGGAACGTCAGCAACAAAACAAAAGGGTTTATTGTCCGTTTTCTTATCGAAAGTTATTAACTCCGGGTCGCCCATTATAGCTTTTGGCACCAGTCATTGCACCTAGATTTATTATGATTGTGTTTATACTTTTTAAAGTCTTAGCACAAACTTTAACTTAGGTTTTCTTGGTTGTTTATTAGTGTTTGTTTTGATATTATTATTTTATATGTTAAATATGACCATAAAGTATCATATCCTAGAATAATATAATTATATAGTATTTAACCTTTCACCTAGTATAGTTCAACTTAAAATATATCATAAGAAATATGTAACCTCTTTTTTTTTTAAGTTATTGTACTTTAAGTGTTGAGAAATTAGTTAGAATCCAACGCGACAAACTTACACGCTCCGGTGCGTCGAAGAAACTTCCCAGTAAAGCACGTGTATCGCCTGAGTAGCAAGTTATCAAGCACTTAACTTACTTTGTTGCACAACGCGGTAACACTTAAAACTTCATGTCAAATGAACTTAGAAAAGTTACCGTGAGTTTGTCTCCGGGTGTTACATTGACAAGAGATTTTAAGGCTTTTAATAACAATATTTAAAAAAAAGTGCTTTAATGCAATCTTTCTATATAAACTCTGCCTTCTCTTTTGTTTCGCACTTATATTGGTGCCGAAATAATGTGCAATTTTCTAATCTGTTACAGAACTCCGCATTAATTCGACAAGCAGTTTAGTATATCGTACGGTATCTGTTTATCTTCAACCTTTAAATTTCATTAATTGTAAAGTAACCACGTTTTTCCAACAGAAAATAATACATCACGCTGTAATATATATGTCTACGCAACGACCAAAGTGCTAAAAGTATGAAGTCATCTTGATCTAATCAGTCAATCAACCAAGACCAAACGATTGTCAATAAAGAAAGCGTTTCCCTTAAACAGTAGATTCTGTAACTTTCTATAAATACTGAATAAAGACATACATTATCTGCAGAGATGTGAACGGTCCGACCATTTAAACAAGAATGGGTCGTGCTTGACTGTCGACCACCATTTAACAGCATCCCACTCAAAGTAAGTAACCAATAGTAATCAAGTGCTGCTAGGATTGGCTAATAACTACGATCCAATATTACTTCAGAATGTGTGAAAAGAAGCAGGTCATTAGTACAAACAATCAAAAGCTTCTTTTAACTCTTTATTTTGGTCGGAGGTTTGTTAAAAGAGAACACACCACCCTCATCCATACAACAAACAATCTAGCAAACATTTTACAAAAGAAAAGAATAACAAAAACCTAAATTAAAAAAACAGAACTTCAATTACTTTCTTGCCCTTATACCCACGTAAGCCATATTATAGATTAATTTGGCTTTTTCGGATGCTGGGCGTGAAAATATTTGATTACAAATGCCTATAATATTATAATTATTCTTATTTATCTGTCTCCTTTGAGAATCATTCCTAATACGACCGTAGGCTCATGATCATACTGGCATGTGCACCATATTTCATATTTTGTTACATTACATACATTTTACATTTGAAATTATTAATAAGAAATATAAATACATCACGTAAGTTATATTATGTAGGAGGTTAGAACGCAAGATAGAACACGAGTAGCATGAGTAAATTGCCTTGAAGCTCATATCCCATCCCCAGTGGAGCCTCGCATGACGTAAGTTCCATGTTAACAAGAAACATGACGCCGAGTGCCGAGTTATCCACTTAGTGCATCGTATGTAATTTTTCTTATTTATATAACACTAACGACACGCGCTGGCTTTGTTTGGCACTGTACTAATACGTCGTCATAAAAGTTTTAACACGTGTGCTGACCGATATATTTTTAGTATTCTGATATTCACAGTTCGTCAAAATCAAAGAAGCTGCTTAAGTCTCAACTCACACATCGTAATACGTTTTTATATGTAATTTTGCTCAAGACCACTTCAGCCGACATACGTTCTAATTCTATAAGATGAGATTTTGATATTCGATATGATTTCAAATCATAGTGGACACTACCAGTCTCAAGATAAAAATCTGTCGCCACAGATCTATAAATATGTTCCAGCAACTGTTACTTCGACATATTAAAGGTCGAAAGGTCACTTCGAAAACAACGTAACCAATTATTAAATAAAGTTACTCTTGAAAACACTAGACTACCATAAAATAAGAAAGAAGATAATCTTGAAGATAAAGAACAACCGTCTGTCGCTCAATAAACGAGTAATCCCGAGGGAATAAAACTTGAACATGCAATATAAATGTCGCGGCTCTGTAACAGACAGCAGGTGGAGTTGCCAACTTGAATATATATTACAAAAATGGGTCTTTCGAGCACATTGTGATATAAGATTTTACAAATAATTAAGCATACGCTTTGGAAAATTTAATGTATATCTACCTTAATCTATACATTTTCTTATTCTCTTTAAAATGGTGCTCACACAATTTCGCCAATTACAATTAAATAGCCATAAACAATAGAGATTGCGCCAGACAATTAAACATTTTTTTTTAAATATCCAGACCTGGCTATTTACAAACAGACACCACAAACAAAGCACATGTAAATTAGACATAAAACATATTGTTAGATTACAGATTATTGATTAGATACAATTATTAGAAGAATATTTTAGAAAGATTAGAAGATTATTGTTTTATGTACATAAAATAGGAAACCCATAATACTGCGTTTCAAATACGTTAACAATATCAAAATACATTTACAACGTGCCTAGTTAATATATGTATAAATTATTTTACAAACCTGGATAAAATTGAACGCCACATGAAAAATAGAATTTAAATTGATAGACACTTCACAAGAGGCTTAATTTAAATTCACCGCAGAACCGATTCAGATGTCGAGAATCGTAGCCAATTGAGGAGGTAAAGCGAAAAAGAAAACCTTACTTACGCAGCTTCGTCCGATGACCGACGTTTGGACAGACCTCTGATTGGGTTTCTGTAGTACTTTGTGCAAACGAGAACAAAAGCGTCCACGAAGAACAGCCCGCTGTCAAACGTCAGACGCCGGCGCTGAATGGAAATTGTGTTTCTATTCTCCAGTCGTGTACTAATTTCAATGCCTTTTACATTCCGGGGGAGAACTCGTTTTGCCTATTTCTGAATCTATTCTCGTCACGTTCTATGTAGTTAGGTGCGCTCAGGTACGCCGAACTCGCATCTCAACCGGGCTAAAGATAAAGTCGGAAACAAGTATAACTGAACAGAAAAAGTTAATAAGTTTTTGCATTTCAATTAGTTTGGCAACCCCAGTTACTTCTTTTTATTTGTATGCGACCTTTTTTGGCAATTTCAGCGACGTTAAGTAGAATAAATAAAGACAATACTGTAAGCTAAATTTAATAGAGCTACAACAAAATACAAAACGTCATCTGTCGATTTTATACATCAATTCTTTTTTTATAGTTATGATGCATTAACTAGTACTGTAAAATTACTGAAATGCAGATCCGATGTGTGCGTATTCAGAGCTGGGCATGTAACATTGGCCTTTTTAATTATCTTTATTATTTTAAGTTTAATAAGTATAGCCGTTGTGGTTCAGTGTGAAAACAAACTTCTGAAACAGATCTGGCCATTTGTTTGTTTTACAAAATGTATATTCAGAGATTTCTCGGCGTTCAAAGGCGAAAAAATATAATTTTTAACCTCTATATATTTTCTATGAAGAAAATATTTATCGGCTATTTTACAGATTTATATTAATATTATCATTTCTTTGTTTTAGTAAAAAACATTGTTTCAAGTTGACAGATTTTTTCAAAAAATATAACAAACGTTCCACCTCAATAATACATTAGTAGGCACGTTTAAATAATAAGGAATCGAAATTTGGAACATAAAAGGGTAATAGACTCGAGTACTAATTATTAATTAATTATCGGGATACGTCGTGAGCAGATGGGCAATGGGCATAATGGCGAGCCCTCGAATACGTCCATTCAGTACCGTGTCAGGTTCACACTCAGGTCGAATTACAAATTAATTTCAAACTATTACTTTCCAGTTTTTGGCGGGATCTTGGCCTGTCATGTAGTGGATTTTATGTTTTATTCATAATCTTGTGTTATTTTACTCCATATTGTGTAAAATTGGTGGTGTTTTATGTGATATAGTTTGTTTATTGTGCATAAGTGAAGTGAATGGAAAATAATACCACGGAACATGAATTCTGAGATGCCACAAAAATTCCATGGAAAGTTCTAACAAGTTGGCCACCATCTTGTTAGTTCATTGAAATTATATCAAGAAACTTGTAATATCGATACTCACTTGACAATGGCAGTGATGGTCTACTAAAAGACTGGTTGCCAAAAATAAAGTAAAAAAAAAACTATTACTTTTTTATTGAATAGGAGTAATGTGCCAGTGCTTTATCCGATTGAGTAGCATAGTAGGTATATTAAAAAATAACAGCGAACACCGAGACTTACAATCTAATTCAGTAGATCGCTGTTATGCCAAACTGAACTCTCGGCAGCTAGATATACGTTGGCGTATCCCAAACCGTCACAAGATTAGGTATGCTACTTTAACGAGTATTATATTTAGTATATGGTAGTCGATGTCTAGTAGAATACAACTATGAAGTCCTACCACCCACAGACATATTGCCTTATCAAGTATAGGTACCAAAGTGAATATATATAAAAAATGAATTACGCTGTTATAACAACATTACACATACTGGCGCACTATTTATAGTGCTAACATAATTTATTATAAAGTTTTAAAATAATTGAAAAATACCTTATAACGTTAAATTAAACCAAAACTTAAAACGTTTATATATTAATATTAATAAAACATTATAAAAACTTTTATGGAACTCGTCTTAAGCCATATCCTAAGCGAACTTAAACGCTCTGCAACAGAAAAACTTAAAATATAAAAAAGAACACTTTCATTCGGGCCCCCGCAGATAAACTTGAATGCAACCCTTTCACCCATTTTATGATTACGAGTGCCCATTGTGTAGGGCCGGACATCGGCAAAAGATTTCAGCCGAACCGAGGATAAGACAGGCCGTGATTATGTGTGATTAATTTTTATTATTTCATCGATAATTAAAGCAATATTTTTTTTTATTGTGGCCTTTAATTCATATGATTTTACTTATTCTTGTCTTTTGTAGAATGCGTGGATCATTTTGCACCGTGTGTTTGAACACGCATCACTGCTAAAGTACCTCGTTCACGATAAATCCTCACCAAGAAAATCATAAAACATATCCTCAAGTAATATTTAGTCTTCTAGTAAATTGTGCTTAGGTGAGACTTGAATGAATAAACGCAAAAATTAAATAATTACAGTGTAGTTACTACTATACAGTTCAAGTCAATTTCGACATATACTTCGATAAATACCAATTAATATTTTAATTATAACTAATATCATAAATACTGACGTGTGTCTGTCTGTCTTACGCCTTAACCACTCAAGCGAATCGTCCGGAAATTTTGCATATACGTTGTCAGGGGTATAGAAATACCTTTCATCTAGAAAAAATATATATTAGTCGTAGGGGATAGATCATCTAAATTAGCGAGTAAAGCCATGGCCAAATATTATATTAAATTAATTACGATAACACATAAATAATGACGATGACACATAAATAACGACGATAATACATAATGAGGATAATACATAAATAATGACGATGATACATAAATAACGACGATAATACATAGATAATGACGATAATACATAAATAATAACGATAATATATAAATAGTTAAGATAATACATAAATTACGTCTTCTATAATAAGAATGTAAATCTAACATGTCTATACTTTTTAGATTTTTGTGAAAAAAGTTGTTGCCGGTTTCTTGGAATAAGTAATAAAATACATTACAATCATTTTTAGAAATGTCTGTCTGTCTGTTTGTTTGAACATGCGTCACTGCTAAAATACTGAGTTCACGATAAAACTTCACCAAGAAAATCGTAAAGAATATTCTCGAATAACATTTACGTCATTAAAATTGGTTTACTGTATCAAAAGTTATTAAATGACGACGCGACTTAAGTACGAGAGATAAGTAAATGTAAAAGGATAAACTTAACACATTCATATAATTTTATTAATCACTGTTTTTTCACATTACATTCCACGCAGAGTAATTTATAAAATACGTATTTCCTCACTATTTATTACTGATAGAAACCCATAACTTCCTTATCGAAAGTTTGTTTTTTTTTTGCATAGAGAGTAAATACAATTTTTATCAACACACAGATTTGTAAAAAAATATTTATCCCTCCTTATAATTTTCGTACATGACTATATTATACATATTTGATGTTCCTGAATCATTATTAAACAAAAAGAAATAATAATCACGCATACTTTGTGTTAAGTTTTTTTTCCATAAATCTACAAATTCTCATCAAGCACATATAATGACAAAATAATCATAAATAAGTTATCAAGTTCAAAACTTCTAATCTATTGCATAGTATAAATCTAACTACAGTGTTTATTTCTACATATTCATTTTATTACTTGCCGTTCCTCGAATAATCGACCGACAAAGGTAAGCAAGCATTCTTGACCATTTTCCACTGTAGCCTTTTTATATACAACGTTGGAAAACCTTATAATATATTCATCTAATAGAGCATCAAGATTTCAGAAGAGGAAAGCTAAGCTAAGCGTTACTCCAAAGATGTATTTTTAGAGACTTATTGCATTTCTGAACTTATAGATATAATTAAATTTTTGAATTAGGGTCTTGCTAGTTGTCAACTATTTTTTACCTAGAAATCATGAGACTCTGTTGCAAAAGCGACTAATGCTATTTTTCTGCTTTTTCAAACTTCGTATTAAATATTACATTGTATTTGTGAATCGATGAAAATTCCTTCTTTCAATGTCGCATCGCTTATTCGTGGAAATATCGTTTTGGCGCATTTAAAGTTGTCGCCATTTTATCAGGTAACTAGTAATAAAATCTTAAGGCATCAAAGACACACACTTAATATAAGTTTTATAACTTTTAAATACAATCCAAACACATCTACAACTCCAATACTAATGAAATAATCCGGCAAAAACGTCGAAGAAATAAATTTACCAGTCTTGACAACCCTAATTGACAATAAATCGATTTAATATTGATCACAAACACATAATGCAATAGTCAAACAAATACTTCTGTTATCCGCATATATAAACGGTCTGAATTTAAATATATTATAATAATTGAGCCAGTCGAATACGCACGCCGTAACACGCGGGTACAGCGAGACATTTCACGGCCCAGTAAACTGGTTAATGCAAACCCAAAACTTATTGAATAGGAAATCACGGATCCAATAAAAAATCTGTCAAAGCCAAAAGTAGGTATTCGAAAGGACAGGTGTCGTCGGGTGACGTGGAGTCTCATTTTATCATTTCCATATGTGATGTATGAATTAAAATAAGTAATGTTACGTATTGTGTTCTAACGTGAAACAATTTTCTATATAAATAAAACGATATTCAACTAACATTGTGCGCGCATTACACAAAAACTGCTAGATATATTTCGATCATTTTGTTTTAGATATTTGGTCCTTATCTAAAAAAATAGCTATCACAATGTCTTTATTTATACACAATATAATAAAAATGTAAATCAAACGTATCTGGTAACGCCATCTAGTTTAGAACTCGCAACAACTCCAAACATCCCCCCTATCCCCCCTCGTGCATGAATGGTCGTCGCCACTTACCCTCTCGCACCGTCTATCGCGCTGACGTGACCTACATATTTTTCGCTTTGTTTCGCATCCCGCGCTCCTGATTCTATTGAAGAATCCAGGGGATATTATCGCGCCGTTATAGGTGAAATCCTATAATATATTCGCTCCGCATCCGCACGGTGGAGACGACAGTTCATATACCAGACTTAGTGACCTTAGTGAAGGTGAACGCAGTGTGCTGCTGGAGTGACTCTGGGCGGCTGTACGCGGTCGTGGATGCTGGAGTACGTTCAGGAGAACACCAGGTCAATGCACGACTTCCCGCTTCCTTCCCTTCGCTATTTTTCCCTCGTCACTGTGACGACGAATATCCGCCGGTATTACGCTGCTGGCGTCTCCAGTATCTGTATATTTTCGATTTACGTAAAAAAAATTGTTGGACGTATCTAAGAATAAGTAATAGAATACATTTCAATCATTTTGGAAATGTCTGTCTGTTTGTATGAACACGCATCACCGCTAAAGTTCTAGGTTCACAATAAAACCTCATCCTGGAGAGTAACTTAGTCACTGTTTCATTAAAATCGGTCTACTCTATCAAAAGTTATTGTTATTTGAATAACGGCTCGAGGCAAGTACACGAGAAGAGTAATATAGTGTATACACTCTATACTAATATTATAAAACTGAAGAGATTTTTTGATTGAACTCGCTAATCTACTGGTCCGATTTGAAAAATTCTTTCAGCGTTAGATAGCTCATATATCAAGAAAAGCTATAAGTTATAATATATTTATATATTATAGTTATATATAATTACTCTAAGACAAATAGGAGCGAAGCACAAATGAACAATGATTCAAAATTGGGTTCTTTTTTTCCTTTTAAGGCCTTATGCTGCGTGTTAGCGTTCGCCCAAAATACCTATTCCACGCGGACAAAGTCGCGGGCAGAAGCTAGTTTAATATAAAGTTATTACAGTTTTAAGAAACTAAGATTATTATAACCACGACGCGTTCAGGTATCTGTTGAGTGAGGCCCTCGGTGTAATGTGGGTGTGCAGAATAGGGGAGGTAAATGTACAACATTGTTCGCAAAAAGAAATTGCAAGTATACTTTGCTGTCAATTTTTATATATATTATTTCGTTTGCTCACATACTCTGATATTTCTATATATATAACAAAAAAACAAACAAGATAACATACAACGTAGATGAATTTATATGTATCAGGTACTTTTTTTACAGTTCGCCTCTTTTTTAACATAACGTGCAACGGACTGACTGCTCTGCTTCTTATGGTAAAGATGGCGCATTGCAAAACCAATAATAACTATAAACCGTCGCCATACACTGGCTGATCACAAAATGTAGTAAATCAAACCGAGTCACTGTCGTGACCCATGCGGAAATCTCTAACAACACGCTTCATACTAAGTATATATTTATGCCCGCCGGTTCTAGAACGTGACATGCTTAAACATACCTTTATAACGGGTGTTACATTTTAAATATGGTGGTCGTAATCCTGTCAGTCACATTTCTAGTGTCTTGGCATCCAACATTTATTCTTTACGGGTTATTTTTTATGCTTTATGGGTTTTAGTGTTTGACCATAATCTTATTTGATTTTATATGTCAATGAAGTCTAAAGTGGTTAACACGCTAAAGATAGAAGGGACTGCTTCTCCAGTGCAGCTGTCGGTACACCAACAGGTGCTTGGTGGCAGATTTACTACTTGAGGGTAATAGTTAGAAGACTTATAAAAAGCATGGTATGCTCTATGGTTTCATCAAGATGATTTCCTTCACTAATAGCTCCAACTCCGTGGCAAGAAAGAGATTTTTTGTTGATGGACGCAATTATCGGAACACGCTATTAACTCGGTCATCATCGCTACCAAAAATTATAAATGTTAGTTGTAATGATGTAGTATCAACCATGGATGCTGGCAAAACTTCATAATACAAAATAACTGCCCTGCAAGAAAACTAATGGTCACATTTGACAGGAGTAGCTTTGCTAGTATCAAAATGACCCAGAATTTTCGCAAAAAACGTCAGTAGTACCTAATTTTTATTAGAGGGTAAAATTTGAAGGAAATTGCTAATAATTTATTTATACATCGATGTTCGAAATTTTACAGTTTGGTTTTTAATTTTTTTTTATTAATTTTTAGATGGCACTGTCAAGTTACAGTATTACCATTCTGACAATTTATAGAACTTTTATTTCGGTAGGTAACTTTTTAGGTAGGAAACCCATGGAATAAAGAATAGCTTTCTTCCGTGGTGGAAACCCATGTGAGATACTTCTCTTTACCTCAATACTTCATAATAAAGTTACTTGTATGTGTTATGGAGTTTGTTATTGATATAAATAATGATAAAACATAATTGATACTCAGGAAACAAATCCAATAACTGTCAAAGTCAACTGTAACATAAACAGAAATATCAAATTTAGGTTTACTCAGTCTAAAATGAATAAATTTCACGTAATCTTCGGCAATCGTTTCTTTACATATTCATTCTTTGTAAACTTTTTTCTTATTTCAGATATTTTGCTATTTATCGGCAATACTGACAATTGCCTATCTGTCATTAACGTCAAACTATAATCAATAAGTGTTATTATCATTTATCACACTGCGGTTCTTTAGTTTGTTATTATATACAAAAGAAAATAATTTACACATTTTTATATTTTCGTTACTTATGCAAAAGGTATTATTAGTTATTCCTAAAAATGATGGAACATATTAGGCAGTTTGATTGGTAAGTTACGTTTTTTGGAACCATCAGTAGTTATATTTTTAAGAAAATACCATTACATTATTTTATATCATAATACGTTGACATCAACGAACCTATAATTATTATTTGACCAATAGCTTGTAAATATATATAATACAAATATATAAAATATAAAGATATTGAGCCTCTAAATATCAAATCAGGTGCTCTTCACAATTGGACACTGAATTCGTCATTGAAGAAGATCTAGACAACTGTGTAACAGAAAGAATACTTCGCAATAAGTTCCGTGATCCTCTGGCGTCCAGTGATTCAGAAGATGAAGTTAATAATAAAATCAACTGGGATGAAGTTTTTACCGAGAAGAAAGATGTGAGTATTTTAGACACTATTTATTTGATAAAAACATTCATTATAACCTTCAGTTTACTATGTGAGGATGCTATTTGTGATTACCTTCATACTTTGTTTTACTGAACAAACGGTTCCTTAGTTTCAGCTTGCTCTAGGATCTGAATGTTAGAAATAGTCACAAAATGAAAAATCATTATGCCCATTACATGCATCTTTCTCTTTAAATTAGATGAGATGAGTATATTTTGCAGCAGGTTGTGTTTGAATGCATGGAAATTTCATTGTTTGTGTTATTTGCTATTGTTTTATTTCTTTAACATTATTTTTATTCTGTAATTTGTAATTTCCTATATTATGTCTATTTTTTAGTCTGGTGAAACTGTGACTGCCCATCAGGGCAATAGTGTAGATGGATTGAAAATAAAAAAATTTATGTCTTTCTAAAATGTGCTCTAAAATTATTTTCTTTAAAAAGATGGTGAAAAATAAAAATAATCAAGGGCTCCCTTATTTCATAGGAAGTGCAATATACAATCATATTAGTACACTGGAGAATCAATATGACAGGTTTTATTCATAATACAAAGACTAAGTTAAAAAAATAAAATAAAGTTGGAGAAATCATTTAGTTGAATATCACAAATCTCTAAAACTATCTGTCAGATTGTAAAGGTTTTTATTGCATTTTGTGGTTTATTCATTGAGGAAGGAATATCATTATCTATCATCACACTACAACCCATCACAGTGGTGCAATTACCATAAAGAATGTAGTTCACAAATTCTGGTACTACATATATGAAAATGTGAATGAACTTCAAGGGTTGAGAAAGACATAATACTTCCTTAACTAGGCTTTCTGTTCATTTGCGTCCATAGAAAAAATGACATTGTACATTATATTTATGTAATTTTAACAATTTGTGCAGTATATGATGAGATAGCTCTACATTGATAGAATTATTTCAACATGATTCAACACAATGCTTATTTTGGGCAAGTAAGATAGTCTCATCATAAATTGCTTATATAATAATAATAAAGACATTTGTTCCATATTTTAAGATATGGTTTTCAGTTTTAAATGTTGTTAGTAGATTTGCTTGAAAATGTAATATATTATATGAATTCTTCTTTGATTGAAATATGGACCCCTATTTGTATAAAGACCTCTATACTCTTCCAAAGATCTTTGTCCTTGGCTAAATTGATCCAATAATTTCCTGTCATCAGCCCAAATTCTCATTGGTATACCAACTTTCCTCTTTTCTTGTAGTCTTATCCATCTTACACTTTTGATGGTCCATCTTTTATCATAGTAGTGTGTTATCTGCCCAGTCTATTTCCATTTTACTGTAAGTGCACCTCCACCTAAAAAATTGACTATGTAGAGTTATATTACTGTAAACATTTATCAAAATCCGTCACATTGTTTTCCTTTCTGAAAGCAAACATCCATCCATCTTCACAAACCTTTGTTTATTATTAGTGGGTACTTTAATAAGGAAAATATGCAACGTATCGTAAGATAGCCTTTCCACACAATATTAAAGAAGTTTATTTTATCTTAGTTCACAGTGCATGTGTTATTAGATGGATATATTTAGATTATGGAAACATACAAATAATTTTAATTCATATAATGTATTTCACCTTATACAAGTATTATATAAAGATATTCATTACACATAGGCAAAGAGGGTAATATTAATTAGCTTAAGAAATTAGTGATTAATTAATTTTCTTATCCTTATAGTACCTAAGTAGGGTTGGCACAACATGTTTTCCTTTTGTATTCTGCACTGTCAGATGTTATCTCAGCATCCACACCTTGTATATATAATATAGAGACTAATCATTATTATAATAAATATAATTGATGGTAAATTTTCATATCACTTATGTTTATAATTTCCAGGTAGACAGATTTCGCAACGTGTTTGTCCCAGTTCTACGAAGTTCACCACAATATCCAAAACTTTCAGCATTAACTTCTCAACAGCACTATCAATGCTTAAAAGTGCTTTGCGGCGAGAATCCTAATATTTTACAAGGATTTTTTATGCCAAGGGCCACTAAAAGTGACCATAAGATTTTCGAAGTAAGTGTTATTTCACTGTGTAAGTTTTGTTTGAAGTATGATGACTTAGGACAGATGGTAGAGTGACCTGACATTCTATTATTGTTATAATTATTTTTTATTTAATTATATCACAATATAATTGATTTAATTTTAATACAATATGATGTACTCACGTTTTATCGATTTTACTTTTAAAGACTGTAGTCCGGTGAAGCTGTTAAGACCTTGCTTGGTCAATAGTGGGTACTTTAATAAGGAAAATATGCAACGTATCGTAAGATAGCCTTTCCACACAATATTAAAGAAGTTTATTTTATCTTAGTTCACAGTGCATGTGTTATTAGATGGATATATTTAGATTATGGAAACATACAAATAATTTTAATTCATATAATGTATTTCACCTTATACAAGTATTATATAAAGATATTCATTACACATAGGCAAAGAGGGTAATATTAATTAGCTTAAGAAATTAGTGATTAATTAATTTTCTTATCCTTATAGTACCTAAGTAGGGTTGGCACAACATGTTTTCCTTTTGTATTCTGCACTGTCAGATGTTATCTCAGCATCCACACCTTGTATATATAATATAGAGACTAATCATTATTATAATAAATATAATTGATGGTAAATTTTCATATCACTTATGTTTATAATTTCCAGGTAGACAGATTTCGCAACGTGTTTGTCCCAGTTCTACGAAGTTCACCACAATATCCAAAACTTTCAGCATTAACTTCTCAACAGCACTATCAATGCTTAAAAGTGCTTTGCGGCGAGAATCCTAATATTTTACAAGGATTTTTTATGCCAAGGGCCACTAAAAGTGACCATAAGATTTTCGAAGTAAGTGTTATTTCACTGTGTAAGTTTTGTTTGAAGTATGATGACTTAGGACAGATGGTAGAGTGACCTGACATTCTATTATTGTTATAATTATTTTTTATTTAATTATATCACAATATAATTGATTTAATTTTAATACAATATGATGTACTCACGTTTTATCGATTTTACTTTTAAAGACTGTAGTCCGGTGAAGCTGTTAAGACCTTGCTTGGTCAATAGCGTAGTCAATTCGAAAAAAAAAACTTTTAAAGATTCGCACTAACTCTTAATCTCACTGAATATTGTGATTTAAATGCCAGATTATTGGATTAAAGATTATCTAAAAATGTTATTTCATTTATAACTCAAGATCAGTCTCGGGTCTCGATATTCAGGCTTGGGTTTTAGGAGGTCAATACTATTATCAATTAATTTTAAATTACAGCAAGTTTCGGAGATATATCAAAAAGAACAAAAAGAATACATAGAATGGGCAAAGGCGCAATGGGTAAACGGGCAATGCATACGTGCTCTAAGGCCTAAACCAGCCCTAGAAACATTATATGAAGCAGAGTTTAAAATGAGAGCTCATGAAATGAAATCCTTTCCGAAGACATATTCAATGGCTGCACAGATACCATTGTCAATGAAGAGTGGCAACTTTGCGATAACACACCAAAAGGACCTCATACAGGTTTGTAAATTATATTTATACATGTATATTGTATGTGAAAGACTATAATTTATCCAAAAAAGTATTTTATCCAAAAGCTAATCTCATATATACGTACCAGCCTTAATTTTCCTAAACAATTACTTTTAATCAGCTGAATTAATGGGGATAATTAATTATTCGAATTAGTAGTTACCTAATTGTTTAATTTTACAGGTAAACATGTCGGAATTACCCCAAATAGAGTACCCTACAGAGATCACAAAGAAGTTCACAATACTCAGGCCCGCAGCTAATCCAGAGCCTTGCGCTAAACATCCTTGCAGATTTATTGTGCCAGGTAAATCACATTTACTATTCAGTAAATCTCATAATGAATTAAACGGGTTATATAATTGCAATATTAGTTATGTTGTTTGGTCATTTTCTAATTTTTTTGTATTATTTATTTCACCTTCAAAATCTTCCAAGGAATTATTTTTATAAAGAGTAGAGTATGTTTATAGTAAAAAGAAAGGTTTTAAAGGAATTTGTATTGAGATAATGAAATAGGTTACTGTAATTTTAGATTCTTTTCAATTTTAACCAAATGTAAGTATATAGTGATCCTAACTTATTTGATACACACGCATCAGCTTATTAGCAGCGAATGTGTTATACCAAATAATAATAACTTTTTCCACAATCTACTTTGTTAGTACCACAATTAGTTTGTGCGGATATATCCAGCAGCCCGAAATTAAATTTCCAACATATGCCCCATTTACTTTAACATTTTTCCTGTAGTTTCAGCCATTAATAAAATAACAATAAATAAATGAAGGAATTTTTACAAAATATAACTTTAGTGACCTGTATTGCCTCATTGGTGTGAGTTACAGTTAAGTCGCAATAGGCACTATTGTAGACCACAAAATCCTGAGTAATTCCTAAGTTCGAACTATATGCATAAAGTCTCATCGAATTAAACAAATTTAAAATAAATTAAAGTTTATGTATATTTTATAAGGGAAATATTTCACATTCTGGGAGAATACTTAGAGGTAATATTAAGGGTTCAACATTTCAGGCATTTTTAAATATATTAACAAGAAAGTACTATGGGACAAAAAATAAAATTGTTGTTTAAAAAAGCAGCCTAATAGAAATAACTAGAGCTATTCTCGATACAGGTGAAAGTTCTATGACGGTGTTACCACTAACTGAGGTGCATCGGGAGTTAGCTCATTACACTGCTGAGAATGGGGCAGAGTGCATTGCAAGCGAGAGTGCTTTGCGTTGCATAGTGGAAATTCGAACTCGTACTTGGACTGTGCCAATATCCGTATGCGAGACCATAGGACCAGGTAAATTAATACAGGAATACACATAGGGACCTTCAAGTATAATGGAAGTAGAATTTTTGATTTCTGACCGCCCTCATGCATTGTTTTGCAAAAGTAAGCAATGCTCTTAACCTGTTCAGGTTTTCTTATTGATTCATGAGCTTCAGTCAACACGTCCCGTGTCATGTGTACCACCGGTGGTACATGTTAAACTTAATCTTTAGGCCACATGCACCACCGATGTTACACTTTAAACTTGTTCTTTAGGCCATGGATACCACTGGTGGAAATAAAGGTTTTGTAGTCTATAGAGGAATTAATTTACTAGTGGTTCGTTACTAGAGCGATGGTAGAGCGGATAAGTACTCGCACCTAACATGTCAGACCTACACATCCAGATCACTATCCCTTATATCATTAAAAATAGGCATATAAAATCACCCCTATTCCTATTCCTTTTTACATGGGGTTTATCTCATATTTTCTCTATTTCTCTGCAATGACTTGTACATTTTGTTATTAAACTTTTTTACCTTGTATTTAACGTAATGTAATAATAAGATATCGTTATCTAATAATGTAATAATAAGATATCTATAGCATATAGAGGTTAGGTTCAATACTAGTTTTATAACTATTTATCTAGATTTTGTAAGCAGGAAGTTGTGATGGCGCAATATCATGTTCCAGTTTTAAGTATCATATTTACTTGCATTTTAAATTATTTTTGTTATTGTATACGTATTATTAATTTTTTTTTATTCAATTCAACCGTGCTTTAACTTTACACACACGACTTTTCTTGTCTATTTGGTTGAGTCCCTGCTTTTTCAGAACCAAACTTTTTTTAAAATCAAAGTTAAGTAAAATCATGATACTACCCTGTAATTCGATGAAAACTTAAATATGATACTCGTATTATATGTTGCAGTATATATATTTAAATATTTTCAGATGGTGAAAAATTCAATGTGGTTGTCCTCGGCAGTGAATGTCCGATAGAGAAGGAAATGGCTCAAATGAGAACTTATAGAGCCTACAGACATCTTCTGGAATATGCTGTCATACCGTAAATATGCTATATTATTATTACATTCCTTTTTCATAACAAATATGATATGTGTAGTCCACTTTTAAAAAAATACTAATCTACTAAATAAATATTATATTCTTTTCAAATTTTGCATTCAATGAAACTTTCTACATTTTCTTCTTTCATATTGTATTAAAAAGTTTTTATAGTCATATAAGCTTATTAAAGATTTATAGCCATTAAAACATTGAGAAGTTTTTCAAAATACTTTTTTTTTGTTTTACAAAAATTAAAAAAAATATAATAATATGTTCTATTTATATATCACAATTTTTGACACTCTCAGACCACAAGAGAAAGCCAAAATGTTGGACAAAATAGATGAATCTCGAACAGAGAACACCGATAATATTTCGGGAAATGTAAGTAACTTCAACTGTGACATGGACGACAGTGACGATGAGAATTGTGAACTTTTCATTGACACAGGTATATTTTTTTTAAATTACTTTTAAATGAGTAACTTAGAATGTTCACTTGTAAAAAGAATGTAGAGCAAACTTTAGAAAAGTAACTTTCAAATTGATACTTCAGTTTCTTCACATCCATTTATATGCAACTTTTTATTCCAAACATAATTTATATAATAAAAAAGACTTTCTGAATTATTACTTGAAAGTTTTAGTGAGTTCATCGTAATAAGAGGTCATATTTGATAAAACATTTTTTTATATGTATATTTTGTATATGTATCAAATACATAATAAATAATAATTTAGTAAAAAACTGTATAGTAATGAGAAAATTTCAATAAAAGAAATGACAAGTAGTTCTCATGAAACAAAAATTATTTTCAAAAGAAGTGAATATCTGTCTTGCTTACTCTTTGCTTGAGTTATATAAGTATACTCCGACTACTCTGACATCCAGGAACCTTCATTTTAGCAAACAGTAAACTTTATGATAGACTTTAGTAGAATTATATACAGGGATGAATGTTTAGACAGTAGCAATATTCATGGCGAATACTCTTCACTTGATTTTCGTTCTAATTCAATTAAAAAAATAGGTACTATTTGACCTAATTATCTAGAAAAATACAAAAACGTCTATGTTGAAGCACAGTGTCAATATAAAACGTAGGATCAGCATGAATAAAACAAAAAGTGTTTTATTATCGAAAGTTATTAACTCCGGGTCATCCATTGTAGCTTTCGAAACCGATCATTGCAACTAGGTTTATTATGATTGTGTTTATACTTTCGAAAGTCTTAAAACAAACTTTAACTTAGGTTTTCTTGGTTGTTTATTAGTATTTGTTTTGATATGATTATGTTAAATGTGACCATGAACTGTCATATCCTGGAATACTGTGAGTGTTTAACCTTTCACATGGTATATAGACGTTATTACTGTGATGAGTTAGTTTCAGTATTTACTAAAACATTTCAAAATGCATTTAAAATTTAACAAATAAAATAAAATTTTTAGGTGAAACAGAAATGGACACAGAGTTTAACGTCCACGAAGATAAATCAGAATACAAAGAGAAAGATGGAAAAAATGACACAGAAGTTAAAGAAAGTAATCAATCTCCAAAAGAGAAAAGCATTATTGATGTTGGTGTATACAATTGTACTTGCAAAGGTTAGTGTTTAATTACTTGTACACATTAATTAGGACCTAGAACCGAGTGTACACTTAATTTCGTGTTAAACTATAAAATGAATTGGTTGAGGTTAAAATTATCTACTTTGTTTTAGCGCAGTCTATAACTCATTCTTTGTACTTATGCTACATTAGCATAATTTTAGTCATGTACTGTTAACTTCAGACTAAAAAAATTACACCATTAGTACCATTTTGATTATATACTGTTAACTTAAGACTAAATATTTTACACCCTTAGTGCTATGTTGGTTATATACTGTTAACTCGAGACTAAATATTTTATACCCTTAGTGCTATGTTGGTTATATACTGTTAACTCGAGACTAAATATTTTAAACCCTTAGTGCTATGTTGGTTATATACTGTTAACTCGAGACTACTTAGTTTACACCCTTAGGGCCATATTGGTTATCTACTGTTATTTCAGGCTCGAAATTTTGCTACTTTAACTTCATTTGCATCATTATTGAAACATTTGTTTAAATTGTACAATCAATATCTAAGTAAGATTTTTCCCAACAGATACAATATTTGAGAGACCACCTCGAAGATCATTCAAGAAATGGAAAGTGGTAAATGGCGCCGACAGAGAGACATATGATATTATAATTCATTCTTCGCATAAAGTTAGAGTAAGTAAATAATTACATCTCTAATTAATAAAGAAGAATGTGTGTTTGTTTGTTTGTATTTTACTTAAACACCACTGAATTATTTTCGATAAAAAATGCGTCCCTTTAAGTAATTACGCGTGTTTCCTATGTGTTGTAGTAAGGGCGACTGTATCCTACTGTATTTATGTCATTAATTCCAAAAGCAGGCTCCACGAATCAGTTCAACAAACGCTTTCAATCATTGTGTATTTCAATATTGTGATTGGAGTCACAAAGTATCACTCAATCACAAGCTACAAAAATGATAAATGCGAATATTTGCCATACCCTAACTAATCTAATCTAACTAATCATCATTAAATTTTGCTAAAAAGAAAGGAGTACAGAAAAGAATGTGGTAACTTTTATTCAACAAAAGTGGTTCTCGAAATATAGCTTAGATATACATTAAGGCAAGCAAAGCCGCGTGTAAAAGCTATTTGTATCATATTTTAAAAGAATAAACTAAAACAGATGATGAACGAAGAGGTAATCCTGGAACCGATACCGGAGTATCAATTGGACATGGGAGCGAGCGAGATGCAACAAAGCAGAATCGATAGTCTATCTCTTTCCTTCATGCTGCGTCAAAATGCCTCGCTCCTAAATGGTGAGATATAATTTATAATGTAAAAATCTTAATAAAATCTTCGGTTACCAACAAAAAAACTATAATATTGTGACACACAGACAAACAGTAACAAATTGGCTATTCCATGTTTCATGGTCACTTAGACTAATAACAGTTTTCGGTATAGTCCGAGTGAAACTTTTTAACCGCTCTGAAGCATCTGCGTAGAACATAAATTTAGGTATCAGAGGGACGCAGAAGTCGCAGAGAGGGGAGCAGGTTCACCTGCGCGCGTACCTCGCCCCTTTTTTTTATTGACGAGGGGAAATCCTTTATGGATACCCACTCTCCCGGGGGAGAGAGTGGGTTATGTCCGACTCCCACGGACTAAAACCCCCCGATGTACCTCTACTGCCTTTATGGGGCGACACGGGCTCGAGCTAGCTAGCAACCATGTCGCCCCGGGCAGCCGGCCCAGCCTAATTCTGGGCCTCCCGCGCTGAGGAGAGACAGCCTGGTACATCCCGACTGTCTCCCAGACGGCCAAACCAGTGCAATGGAGAGACGGGGCCCCCCGGCCCATCTCCCCTTGGTCCGGCTTAAACTGAGTACCTCGTCCCCTATTGCACCCACGTTAACACATATGTCCTGTCATTATTAGTAGCAGTACAGTTACATTCAGAAGTCGATTTAGTTTTGTTGTTATTAATTACATGTTATTACTATCTTCGTTGTTTTCTTTTATTTTATATTTGCCATTATTAGAAGACCCATCCACTTCGAAAATGATGTTTCTATGAAAGGCATTGTTTATTTTATTTTTATTACAAATTATTTATTTATTATGAATGTAACTTATTCACAATAACAGTAGTGTACAATTTGCACAATATATAATACTAGATATATCCCACAGGTAGATATAAATACTGCATAAAGGGGATCATAGCGATAACCCAAAACTCACAAACCAGATGATTAAATGTTATTTGGTTTTAATTATAACTGACAAATACATGATGTGGATAACTGTTAATATTTTAGCTTTATCATTCAACTCGTCCATTTCTATTTTTTACTGTTATTTAATTACCCCAGTAATGATTTAATTTTTATTGTTTAATCGTTTTTATCTCTGATTCTTTGCAAATATTCTATATGTCTATATATCTTGTATGTATGTATATGTCTACTCAATTCATTTAAACAAGTTTTCGTAAACCAGCTGTCAAACCATTTACAAAACGACACAATCGCGATCAAACTTTCACTTCACATACACAAAATCTTCTGAATGTAGCAACATGGTCGTTATACTGATACATTTTTATTACTTAATGTAACAGGCAAGTATCTACTTGAATCATAATTCATTAAGACCTGATATACTGTACGTATAATATCGAGACAAGTTTAAGAATAATAAACGTAAATGTAAAATTCCTATAATAATATTCTGAATTTGTTTTGTATTTACCTCTTGACTGTACTATGCGCAAGACAGAAATTAAAGCTATATTCAGAGTGGCCAAAAAGAATGACTCAGGCTATAGTAGTGTTAGGTGTATAACAAAGTCCAAAAACACATTTTCCGATTTGCTGGATAGTGAATTCAAGCACCATGTCAAACGGGTTTTAATGTCTAAAGGGTATTACAGAGTGGATCAATATGTAAACGATGGTGACGTCTGGAAATGACACTCTGTGCATCCACTAAAAACGAATGTAAATATCTATGTTTGTGGAAATATGTATCATGAAAAGATGACTGGATTGTTTTCCGAACCGGTGGTAATTTTGAAGTTCATAAGCGTCTTGACAGTACCTAAATTGAATAAAAGTTTTTTTTTTGACAATAGTATTTGTGTTAACTAACGATAGATAGATGGTTAGTCAGCTCGGTACTACTGCGAATGTAGGACGAAGCGATATGAAAAAAAGGGGATGAAATGAGGAGAGATTCAAGTGGTTTGCACAAGGGACTTAGATCTTATCAAAGAAGTCCGTCGTCTCTATCTCGTCCTTGTTCACTTTCAAAACAGGGTATTTATATTAATTCTTAATAAATTAAGAATCCCTCAAAGATTATCGATTATACATATTAATTATTTATTTATGTAAATCTACATTTTTTTATCGTACTGTTAGTTATCATAGCATATGTTATGTTATAGTTCGTAATGCAGTGAAGCTGTTAAGGTCTTACTAGGCCAATAGCGTAAACAGTTCGAAAAAAAAAATTGTTGTAGTTATAACATATAATCATAAAAGATTTTTTTTAAATGTATAACGTCACATGTTTTTTGCGTTCATAATTTCTAAACTACGGTTTCCTATATTTTTCGGCTTGTTTTCGTCCAGGTTTATTAATGTACATAATTTTTTTCAAAATAAGACGTAAAGAGGATATTTGAGCTAAAAGTGCTCTATAAAATATTCAATCACATCTAATGCCTGTATGTAGTTTGTATCTCAGCTTATATATATATATATATATATATATATCAGTTCTGTCTATCTGTATCTGTATGTGTAGAAGACTGTGTATGTAAATGCAAGAAATATTGCCTAAACTTCAACATACAATTTATAGACTTTTCATTCCACGGGTTTTGGAGGGAAAATTGTTTTAGATGTTTCTTAATACTGTATATGAATGGGTAAGTTTGTTTTGATCCAGTCCGGGTGGAAGGAGCGACAGGTGAAGTTGGGACCTTCGAGATGATCTCATCTGTGGAATGGAGGCAGAGGCACCCGGACTCACAAGCACGTGGAATTGAACGGATTGTATCGGCTATGAGCCAACTGAGGACATTGGTGCCCGGACACTATCTTCTGCACCATAAGGTTTTTAACACATATATTATACTAGCCATTGTCCAACACAAAATGAATATTCAATAATAGTAAAAATAATAAAACTCTTTATTGCATACACGTTGAAAATATATAAAATTAGTCATCAGTTTACAATATGTGTACA
This sequence comes from Antheraea pernyi, assembly GCA_015888305.1. NCBI lineage: Eukaryota > Metazoa > Arthropoda > Insecta > Lepidoptera > Saturniidae > Antheraea > Antheraea pernyi. Next base: position 144,077 of record MU158806.1, on the reverse strand, counting down.
GTTAGGCGGCCTTATCGCTTAGAGCTATCTCTTCTAGGCAAACCTAAGGAGACATTTTATTTTCATAACTACCGGGTGGCAATATAAATAGACATAAAAAAAAGAAAGAAATAAATAAATAATAAATTTATTTATTTGACCTCACAATTACATTTTTACAGCTATACAATATTGTTTGTGAACAAAAAAAAAAAAAAAAAAATAGTATACATTTTACAGAACAGTACATTTATAGTGCAAATTAATGTGAGGTCTGGAGTCTGAAAAAGGTTCAAAGACCTGAACTACAGATCTCCAGGCTATAAATAACGCTATGCAATAGTTATATTACGACAGCGAGAGGTAATGCCGGTGAATATATTTTTTAAATAACGTCACGGATCTTGCCTGACACAAGGGAGTGCGTTCCATAGGCGTACAACTTTAACTGCAAATGATTTAAAATAGTCCTTATGAGACAACTAATTATTTTTATGGTATCCATCTTGCTATAGTTAGCTCAATAAGTGATGCTACAGCACATCAAGCTTTGTACTGTTCAACTGATCGTCATACAAATTTGTATGTTTATAGTATTTATAGAAATAAATTTTGTTTATACTCAACTTTATATTACAACGAATGCCACGGCGGTCAAATCAAATCTAGTGAATTGAAATATTTATTCAAAAATTTATTTTTTTATTAACGTTGTTTTTGAGCTTGCCGTGATGACCTATAAACATGACAGCATTTCATTAAAATACTTTTTTTTTCGTTATATTAACGATCTTAAAAAATCAATAACATGTATTTTACATGTAATCCATATACTGAAAGGGTCGGCCATCTTTGATAACAGTAAATCGTGTCAGTATCAGTAAAAGAGTAAGAAATGCATTTTTCCAGATTTTTAGAAAAATAAACCAGATTTTTTTTCCAAATTATGTACCTACTAGCCGAGAGGTCTATTTAACTCTTTTTATAGAAGTCATATACCATGCCGTCGTACAGTTTATTAGTAAACTCTTGACGTGGTAAGTTACAATTGTAAAAAAAGCATCCTTGATACCTATCCTATTTAGTAAGTTTAGATACTATATACACTGTATATTAGATACGCTATAGATCTTATATTATTAAACTGTAGAGACTGTATATTAGAAGCTATCTACACTGTATATTATACGCAATTTACTTTGTACATTAGATTCTGTCTACACCACATATTCAACACTGTAATATATATATATATATATATGTATATATATA